>CAUYRT010005599.1:0-51955 GCA_963574885.1 Lepilemur ruficaudatus
CTCCTTCCTTTGCACAGAAAACCAAAGTCCCGGGGCCGGTCGAGGTGGCTCATGCCTATAATCCGAGCACTCTGGGAGGCCGAGACAGGTGGATCGCTCAAGGTCAGGAGTTCGAAACCAGCCTGAGCAAGAGAGAGACCCCGTCTCTACTAAAAATAGAAAGAAATTAATTGATCAACTAAAAATATATAGAAAAAAAATTAGCTGGGCATGGTGGCACATGCCTGTAGTCCCAGCTACTCGGGAGGCTGAGGCAAGAGGATTGCTTCAGCCCAGGAGTTTGAGGTTGCTGTGAGCTAGGCTGACGCCACGGCACTCTAGCCTGGGCAACAGAGTGAGACTCTGTCTCAAAAAAAATAAAATAAAAGTGATACATATAAAAATGTATACTCTCTAAAAATTAAAGAAATTCAAAACAAAATACTACCTTCCTCCCATCAAGGAAGCATTAGAAAGCAAATAAAAATCAATAATATTAAAATAAGTATTAAAGTTGATTCACTAGAGGGAAAATAGTATAATCTCTAGAGGGCCATCTGGCAGTTATTTATATAAATCCTTTAAAAAGGATATGGTTTTTGACAAGCAACACAATTCGTGGGAATTCACCTTGTAGAAATAATTCAGCTTCAAGCGCCATCTATAAAAGGAAATTTGCAAAGACTCCAAAGTCTGACTATGTGGGACTTATTAAATAAAATGGCAGTTTACTCAATGGACTACTACGCAGCCATTAAAAAATGTCTTTATTGACCCAAAAGTGTTATTGAAATACTACATAGGGAAAAAGTTACGTAACCTTAAAAAATGCATTTATGATCCAACTTAGCCACCATATATTTATTTATATATACATCTATATACATATGCATAGCAAAGGGAGTAAAACAAGATACTCTGAGGTGACAACAGAGGTCATCTGGGCAGCTGAGACGATAACTGAATTTCTAAATTTTTTTTTACCTTTCATTTTCTGAGATTGCTATAATAAAACATATTGCTTAGGTAATAAGAAAAAACAAGTAAGATGATTTCTTAAACTGAATAGAAAAAAAAAATCCCAAAATGGATTTCACAGAGCTGAGGCAGGAAGAGCAGGCGGGAGCCTGGCAGCTTTTCTAGAAGAGCATCCACTGCCCGACAGACGCTCGCTGTCCCTCCCCAGAGCAGACGCCTCCGGCCACCGAGCTCTAACCTTCCCCAGCTTCATCAGAGGGTATACCCATAAGGAAGTAGAAAAGTGGTGTTTTGAGAATACTTACCACGTTACTTGAAGAATTTAAAAGCAAGGATATTTAAATAGGACTGACTTAATTATACACTCACGTACTTTAAGTAAAAAAAACAAGTTCTGCATAGTTCCTAGTGGGGACAGGGATACCAAACAAGTGTCTTGAATGAAGACAAGAACCACATATATAATAGAAAGGTTACAAGACAGTCAGCAATTTTTCTACTGAATTAATCTCATTGCAAGGTGTAATTTCAGGATTCCATTGCAATATTTACTGCATAAAAAAATAAAGTAAGAAAAACATGATATAAATTACATCAAAACATATTACACAAACCCCAAAGGATTTTCTCTATATATCACCCTGTGAATTAGAGTATCTGAAGTCTTTCATTCTCCAGTTCTTTCAGTCCGCGAGGCCTATGCCTCTGTAAAATGTCACTGATGGCACTTCCGCAGTGTGGCCTTAGACACTGTATTTTTTCTCTCCTTCATGTTTAGCCTTGTGGTACTTGAGGTAATCGTTGTACAGCTCCTTGAACACGTCTCTCGCCCCCGGCTGCAGTGAGGCCCGCAGGAACCTGACATCCGGCTCGATGCAGAGATCCAGGACGAGGTAGACGCCCTCCTGCAGCAGGCTCCTCACAGCCGGATACAAGGTCACCTGGGAAGAGAGGCACACCTCCGTGAGAGCAAACCTGGGGGCAGAGAGCCAGCCGCATCTCCTGCTGGCACATCCTGGGAAGAACTGACAAGTAATTTCAACTTCCATCTCCCAGTTGAGAAAAAATAGACATTTACTTTTGAAATATAATTTTGTACCTAACTCAGATAGTTGAATATATACAATTTTTTAAAGTTAATATTTTGGGGAAGTAGAAGCTAACTCAAGCAAACAAAACTTGGAATAAAATTCCACAAAATCACAGGGGTAGCTTTGCTATTTAGTAAATGATGCCTACATGTTTACCAGGGGCATTAAAAAAAACTGGGCTCTTTAAATTCAAAAATCTTGTAACAGTCACCTGCCCATTGTGCCAAATTTCTCCACACTGTCAATCACCTTGGAGCTATGCCAACTGTGGGACAACTATGAGACTGTGACCCCATCTCTTCCCAGAACAAGGCCGGCGGGCTCTGACACTACCCAAACAGATCATCCACAGGCCTTATTAGTAATTAGATCACATCATGTCACCCACGAGCAGAAATGATTGATTGTCACTGATAGATGCTTTTTCTCATTTCTGTCAACAACAGTACAATATGCCCTCAATTCCTAACTGCTCGGGAATGGATGAATTGGTCCTTGTGCCCAAGGACGCACTTTTTGCCTGAAGTTCAGGGTTAACTAAGATCTGACACCAGCAGCAGGAGTGGCAGGCCAGCTCCAACCTGGCTGTACCTGATGCTCCGCCCAGACTTCCAGAGCAGAGACTCAGACTAACATCCAACCAAAAAGGACAGAAGAGCAGGCTCCCCTGGCATTTATTCACGTTTTAGCTGAACTTGGGCTGAACAGAGTTCGAATACCCCAGTAGTTGAAACCCAAAGGCAGCAGTAATGAAGAATGCTGGGGCGGATGAGGGTGGTGGTTGCATGACGCTACGGGTGTATTTAATACCACTGAAGTGCACACTTAAACGCAGCAGCGGTAAGGGTCCAGCTGCCAGGCCGAGGGTTCGCTGATTCCATATCATCTCCCTGATGACCTGAGAGAGTCAAACCTCTCTGCAAACACCGTTTCTAATGAGGACACATTTTATTAACTAGGAGAACTCTGGTTCACAACGGCATCCACTGGGAAGTGATTTCCTAAAGAGGCCATTTGTTTCTGTCACTAAGAAGATGATGCTATTCTTCAAAGTTATGGTCCTTTTCATGTGACAGTTCAAAAATGTTTGACAGCTGATCATCTTAAATTTTACTACCTTATAGACGATGGGCACACTCAAGGACTGAAGGTAAAATGCCTTGCCTGCAACTTCACAGCAAGGCAATGGGGAGGGAAAGAAAAGACAAAACAAAATGAACAAATAAAACCACAAAAGTCATCCTTGATCTTACTGGTAGGGTGAGGACTTTGTAAGTGGACTGCTGTTCATTCATTCAATCATCACTTAATAAACAAATAATTCTACTTCCAAAGGCAAAAAAAGAAGCACAGTGACTTCCCCAAGGTCACACAGCGAGTACCTGGCATCACTGGGATCCAAACCTGGGCAGTCTAAGTCCAGAGTCCATGCTCTGAACTATTACTTCACATGGTATCTCAGCAGTGAAAATGCAGCCAAACAGCCTCTAGCAAAGAGCTCTAGGGGGTAGTAAGGAAGGCTAGCAGCGTTAAGACGACACAACCACTTCACGTCGGATATTTTATTTATAAAACAAACAAAAAAGCCAATTTCTACAACATTACGATCACTGGCCAATGAATGAAAATATCCCTAAGGAGCTTTAAAGGACCTTAGACAGGATGAGCAGTACAAACTATTTACTGTGAATTATCAACATACAGATGGTCCCCAACTTAAGATGGTTCAACTCAAGATTTTGGACTTTAAAATGGACACATCAACAGCTTAAGTTGGGGAGCACCTGGACTTAACGATGGTTTGATTCACAATTTTTTGACTTTTTTGATAGATTTATCAAGGTATTAAATGCATTTCTGACTTATTATTTTCAAGTCACTATGGGTTTATTAGGACGTAGCCCCTAAATCAAGGAGTCTGTAAAGGGATTGTTATAAATTTGGTCTGGGGGTAAAAGAGAAGATGAAAGTCACCGTAATTTCCCTGTGTGTTTGTTTCCACTGGGACTCGTTACTGCAGGGAGGAAGTAAGACAAGTGGGCCTGTGGAATCGCCCCTTATCCTGACACTGTCCTACCAGGTCATCTGTCCTGACTACCAACAGTTCCTACCACCCATACCCCACTTGGCAGAAATACGAGGGAAATGCAAAGGAGATCATTTAGCTGCACTTGCTATCTAGCATTTAATTAAACCTAAGCATGCTGGTCTAGAAAGATTTATGGCTTTCTGTTAGAAGCCTCTAATGCATATGGAATATTTTCTTCGTTACTGAATTTAAAAACAAATGAAAGATAAAATCATAGATTGCATTGCCAATGGCTTCTGAGATGCTATGGCCTTAGATAATTCCCAAGGCCTTTGGCTTTCAAGATTAAAAACAAAACTATAACTGATAAGCATAAACTAGACACAAATAAGGAGGCCAGGAAACCAGAGACTTTTCATCACGTAAATCTCAGAATAATAATTAGTAACTTAAGGGTTCAAATTACTACTTCCCTTCTTGGCCCTTAGCAAAGTGATAGTATTATGTTTTCATTTTATTCTTTAGTAAAACAGAAAATAATGCCAGCTTTTCTTTCATCAAAATCTTACATATTAATGACTCGAGTGCTTGGGAAACAAAAAGATTCTATAAAAATGCTAAATAATTGCAAGGAAGCCAAATTACAAACCCACATTGTGGTCAAAGGATGATTTGAAGGGAACTTCTCATGCGCTGAGGCTCTCACCAGGTGAGGACCCGGGCCCTGGACTGATGTGGCCACACTGCCCCAACTCCCTCACTCACCGAGGTGAGCAAGGCCAGTGAGGTGGAAAATTATTTAGTAGTTATAGACTTACCTGAAATAGGAGTAGGGAGGGATATAGCTCAGAAAGCCCATTCAGCCTAACCTCCCTTGAGAAATGCTGACATCCTTACCCTAACAAGTTTGCCAGTGATTTTACTATTGTTCTTATAAGATTTACAAAGGGGAGGGGGGAATATTTTAGAGACAGAAAACAATATAAACGTATACCTATACCTACACAAGTAGACAGATACACAAACAAACTGCACTTTTCTTAAGCCTATTACAGTCAATTTAAACAAAGTTAAGATTTATACAACCTAGATTTATAAAGTAGTCCTGGAGTGAATGTACCATGGGCCACATAGGGTCTTATGGAATTTTAAAATCAGCACATCAACATTCCAAAGTAAGATAACTATTGAATAATGAATTATCCAGAACATTGAGTCAAAAAGAAAAAAAACCAGACTAATTTGGACATAAGTATTTTTCCTTAATCTATCTGAACAAATCTACCTGTATCTCCACCTTGCCAGCTACTGTGAGTGTCTGAAAGTAGCTGAGTCACATGACTAGACAGAACCCCCAAGAGTATAGATCTGTGAACTCCTGCTGCTGAGGGGACCGCAGAACCCCCAGGTCCAGAACCCCTCTTTCTAGTCTCCATTAAGCCTGGTCCTATGAGAGCTCTGGTTCCTGGGTCTGGGTAACATTTCATCTCCCTATTCTATTACTCAAGAGACTAATCACAACAGGTCCCAAGGTTTGTGCTAGAGCAAGAGAGAACAATTATCGAGCACCTTCTGTGTACAAGGCACTACTGAGCCCTCTACGTATCATTTCATTCAGTCCTTACAATAACCTTGTAGGGATGCTGCAAAACACCTTAAAATGCACAGCCCACCTCAACAGAGAACCATCAGACCCAAATCAGCGCTTGCCATTGTGGTTGAGGAACTCTGCTTAGCGACTATAAACAAAAGCACTTGGTGAGAGACAGATAACCTGGTTTTACCTTCTGTACCTCCGACACATACTGGGCCACCATAAACGGGGAAAACACCGTGAACTCTTCAGCTCGGGCAGCAATGTGGCTGTACATCCTTTCAACCAGGCGTGCACACTCTAAGACCACGGGCAGGTCTTCTGTGCTTCCTACAGGGGGCAAAGCATATCCCAACCCATTAGTTCAAAAACCGTGCCTTCTAAGTCTTCTAATTTTTATAATTTTAGTATAGATAGAAATGATCTCAAATGTTACATTTTTTCCATACTCTTTAATTGGCTTATTTTGCGTATAAAATAAGAAAGAATGGATATATCCAAATATTTATCTATGTAACAAAGGAAAGAACACTTACATTCTCAAGAGTCCTTGGGTTTTTTTAAGGGTCTAACTAGAATAGAAATCAGGACTTTTAGGATGAAATTTAGGATCGCTATTATATTTTAAAAGGAGATGGATTTATATAAGACATAAAACAAAAAAAATTTGGAACATTATCTTAAAGGAAAAATGGTTTGACATTATATGATTTAAAAGATGCCCTAATTATGTCTTTGCCTTCTTAAGTTTCAGAAATTGTGTACGTGTCTTTCATAGGCATATAGACATAAGATTCAATTGGCATTATTAGATCTCCTCCTATCTTCCTAGATTTATTTCTGACTCCTAGTTCTTCCCACCATATGGTGCCAGGATCATCCAGACCTTCTTGACAAACTTCTCCCAAGAATTCTAATTGCCTAATGTGTCCACACAGCTTGAGTTAGAGCCAGTGGGGAAGTTCCAGCACATGCCAGAATACCTTCCCTGTTTTCATACAGCATAATGGCAAGCCCATTTTTATAAACTTGTAGATTAGAAAATGCACACGAACCTACAGTGACAAAAAGAAGATCTCTGGATGCCCAGGGCTAGGGCCAGAGTGGGGAATGGACTGCAAAGTAGCAAGAGGAAGCTTTTGGGGATGTTGGAAATGTTCTTCTGTATTTTAATTGCGGTGTTCGCTCCACACCCACACTTAACTGTCAAAACTCATTAAGTTGTGTACTTTAAACAGATACAGTTTGTTATACATACATTATATATACACACAAATAAAGTAGATTTTTGGAATGCACAATATCTTTTTTTAAGACCCTAAATAAGCATACAAAGATCTTTTATGGATGCTATTTTGCTAGATCAGTATAATTTTATGAAATTATGTATATTGTTAACATTCATGGGGCATTTCAACAGGCAATATACTTTGGTGATATGCTTTAATATCTAACATAGACTATTTCTTCTCTTTTTAGATTGCTCAACATACACATGCTGTTTACAACACAAACCTGGCACTTGTTATTTCAGCCACAGATTTAATGTATGCTCATTAAAAATGGCACACTAGATACCAATAAAAAGAGAATAAGCCAGGTACGGTGGCTCATGCCTGTAATCCTAGCATGCTGGGAGGCTGAGGCAAAGCAGGAGGACTGCTTGAGGTCAGGAGTTTGAGATCAGCCTGAGCAAGAAGGAGACCCTGTTTCTGCTAAAAATAGAAAAAATTAGCCAAGCATGGTGGCGCATGCCTGTAGTCCCAGCTACTCAGGAAGCTGAGGCAGGAGGATTGCTTGAGCCCGGGGAGTTTGAGGCTGCAGTGAGCTATGATGACACCACTGCCCTCTAGCCCGGGCAACAGAGCAAGACACTGTAACAAAAAAACAAAAAAAAAAAAAAAAAAGAGAGAGAGAGAGAGAGAGAATGAATTAGTTAAAATTCTACTTGGTTAAGCCATGAATATATCCGAGAACAGGTCTTGGCAGATCAGAGATGATCAAGCCATGCTAACATGGACGCAGCAGAGAGCTGCAGGCGTGGCACACACTTCCTTGCTTCCTCAGAATACATGACAAAGGACATGACTATGGCAGTGTGACCAGGTTGTGCTCCACCACTGCTCAGCAAGGCCCAGGCTGGGCCTTCCATTCAGGCAGAAATCACCACCAGAGTGGGGTTTCTTCCTTGCTGAGCTCAGACATGATCTGAGAGGCCTCGACACAGAACTGCAGGTAGCCACCACCAACCAGCTGGGGCTAGCATGGGAGATGAAACTTGTTTGCCAATGCTGCTCCAAAATAGATTCACAATATCAAGTAGACATGTGCTCTGCACCAGGCAGGGGAGGAAGTGAAATACGTAACTATGTCAGTGACTGATCCCAATACCGGGCAGAGCAATTTGAGAACTATAGCCCAGTGTTAACTATGCCCTTTCTCTTTTCTCAAAAGTTGACTGCTTAAGGGGCTACTGCTAAAATCTACCAGTCTGAACCACACTGGCAGAAGAGAAGTTGAGCACCACCCATATACTTCTAGTTAGTCCACAACTACTGTCACATGGTCTTCTCTGATACCCTCAAAGTTGAGTTTTAAACCCCTCCTTTGTGGTCCCAGGGCATCTGATCAGACACCCTGTCCTTGTGCTTAGCACATTACATGGTATAGGGCTGGTACATGATGTGCAATTTCAAAATAGTGCAATGTAAAATAGAAAGGCATATTTTATGTGCAAATTTTTTTTTTTATAGAGTCTCACTCTGTTGCTTAAAATAGAGTACAGTGGCATCATCATAGCTCACTGCAACCTCAAACTCCTAGGCTCAAGTGATTCTCCTGCCTCAGCCTCCCAAGTAGTTGGGACTACACATGCATGCCACCATGTCTGGCTAATTTTTCTACTTTTAGTAGAGACAGGGTCTTGCTCTTGCTCAGGCTGGTCTTGAACTCCTGAGCTCAAGCAATCCTCCTGCCTCCACCTCCCAGAGTACTAGGATGAATGGCGTGAGCCCCCACGCCTGGCCATAATTTTTTAAATAATGAGAAAATCTTCCCCAAATTAGTTCAGCAAGAATCAACAAACTTCAAAGATGAAAAATGAATTATACACATATATATGCTATGGCCATATAGCAGTTTGTTTCACTGATGAACACAGCTTTGCTAAGATGAGGCTGGAATGGCAAACTGCAGGAGGTCATCCCTTTATAAAATGAGACAGCTCTATACCTGCCAGTTCATTTTCACCTCTCATTGAACTATACACTCCTTCAGGGCAGGAATGAGGCTGCAGTCATTTTTATATCCCCTTTATATAATATATATGCTCAGTAAACATTTCCTAAATCTAGACATTTTTCCCCCAGAAAAAGAACGATTTCAATTAGGAGATGCTAGATGCACGCACTATTTTGGATATGGCAAAATGTGACAGTTTGAAATTTTTAAAAAATTATTTTGAGTATTCATTTGATGATCGGAACATTTCTCTTATTTAAACATAACTGAGTAGTTTCTAGCAACATATGTAGCCAGCGATACCACATGATAAATACACTTGAAACTGTGCACCGGATATTGTTACTCTGAATTACCTTGATATTGTTACTCTGAATTACCTTTGTCTTTCTGTCGCCCTTCATGCATAACTGAAAACACCAATCTATTAAAAGAGTTCAAGAAAGAAGGGATGGCTTTCAGCATTACCTGAAATAATAGATAAAAGAATATAAAAGTATGTAAGTGATTGTTTATTTTAAAGTTTTTCTACTTCAAAGGAGCTCATACTTGCTTCCTTCTTAGCCGTGTCTATCAGGACACTCAAAGCAGTGGTGTGCACCCAGTTGTAGCCACATCCTTTTTCCTGGACTTGCTGGTGTTACGGCTCACCCACCTGGTGTTTGACTTTTTAACCCTTGGTTTAACCATTTGGGATAGGGATTCTACACTGTGTAACTTCAGGAATCTATGGGGCAATCCTGGTTTAGAATTTGCTGAATCTGTATCTTTTACTCTAAGCTGGTGCTAGTTCATTCTGGAAATGGGTAGAAATAAATAATAAAAGGAATAATACTAACCAACTTACTCAAGTATAATTGGTATTTCAAAAAAAAAGAGTACATAAAGCAAACTCACTTAAAAAGGGGACCAAAACATCTCAAGCAGTAATGGTGAAAAGATCTGCATTGGACTTTATCTTGAAAAATGAGATTAAAATGACAAAACACGCTTCCTTTATACTCAACTGTCCTTAGGTGGGGATCACAACCAGACACTGCCCAAAAGAGCTGCCACGAGCCACACGGGACTACTGATATTTAAATTAATTAGAATTAAATAAAATTAAGTATTCAGTTCCCAGTCATACTGGCCATACTTCAGGTAGTCAAGACACCTGTAGCCAGTGGTTACTGGGATGGACAATGCACACGCCCATCACTGCTAAACATTCTACTGGACAGTGCTGCACTAATTCTTAGAACAAATAAACAGTAAACCAAATGTTGTAATTTTTCTCTTTGGTGTAATCTGTCCAACAAAATTCTTGATAGCATAACAAATACTATATTCTTCATGTCAAATTATCTGCAGCATGTTCAGAAATCAGACATTTTTGCAAAAGTATTCCAGAGCTTCATCCAATTCCCCAAGGACCCTCTCTTAATACTTTGCTCTCATATTGATGAAAAGCACACAAATCTGGGGCCAGACTCTTTGGGTTCACACACTCTGGCTCCCATGTGATCCCGAGCAAATCATCTAGCCTCTTTTTGGTGTATTTTTGCCTCAGTTTCCTCATCCAAAAAATGAGGATAATAACAAGTTGTCAGGAGGATTAAACAAGTTAAAACATGTAAAGAGCTTAGAATAGCAAGAGCTGCTGATGGTTCTGCTGGGTTTTCTGGCTGTGCTGACTTCTTGCTATGCAAATGCAGACCTACTACACACATGGTCAACACTGTGACTGCACATCATATTCCCTATTCAAGCCCACAAGCAATGAATGAGTGTGAGCTGCTAGGAGGAGTCACGTCATTCTTTACTACAATAACATGTCATTATCCTTGTCAATTCTATTCATTAAATTATCTAATTCGACTAAACGGTCATTTGTTAATGGTTTTGCAGGAGATTCAAGTAGCTTGCTTGCTTTTTCTTTCTTCCTTCCTTCTTGTTTCTTTCCCTTTCCCTTTTCCATTCCTGTTCCCTTTCCCTTCCCCTTCCTTCCTCTTTTACAGACATGGAATTGCACACATCCAGCAGCTTTCTAGTATGACTTTCATCAACTTCATGAAACCCTGCATCTTTTGCAAGAGCTGCAATTTTAGTTTATAATTAATTTGCATTGTATTTATATTGTACAGTCACATAAAAATCTAACATCAGCAGAAAGATTTAATAACAGAGATGCTGATAATGTAAGCAGGACCAAAGGCAATTGTTAACTGGGGAAGGCTTTACAGCGAGGCCCAATTTCATCAGTGTTTAGTTTGGAAGAGAATACTTTTCTTAAAAACTACATTGCCGGCAGGTATCTATCCTTATAACATCAAAACACTTAAAAAAAAATCTGAATGTGCATGTGTGTGATATACGGTCATGCGTTTAAAACACCATTTTGGTCAATGACTGCATGTATGACAGTAGTCCCATGAGATTATAACACTGTATTTTTACTGTACCTTTTCTATGTGTAGATATACAAATACTTACCACTGTTACAGTTGCCTGTGGTATTCAGGACAGTACAGGTAGTAGTCATGGCTATGCCCTATAACGTAGATGTGCAGTAGGCTACACCATCCAGGTTTGCGTAAGTACACTCTGATGTTTGCACAATGACAAAATTGCCTAATGATGCGTTTCTCAGAACATATTCCTGTCATTAAGCAACACATGACTGTATATCATGAGTTCCTATTTGTCAGCCACATGTGTAGTGGTGGCGCCATGAAAAGAATGCTGGTCAAAGATATCAACAGTCTTGAGTCTAAGATTTAGACTCAGCTAAGTAGACATTAGTCAAATTGTTTAGCAGCGCTGAGCCTGTTTATTCATCAGTAACTGGGATTACTATCTCCTTCACAGGCCTGCTCTAGGGGTGAAACATAGCAAACGTTCAGTAAGGTTAGCTGAAATGCAATCTTTTCCATGGGACATTTATTCCCAGTCTCAGTTTAACATAAAAGGCAGCATATTCAAGAGGCTTCGCTCCCTATATCCATTTGAATTATAAACCCAACAAGAGATATAAGTGAGTGAGTTATCTAAATATGAGGCCAGCAAACAGAATAATTTCTAGTGAGCTTCCTTAAATAGCATAGTATCCTTTATCCAAAAGGCTTGGGACCAGAAGTTTTTAGATTTCAGATTTTGGAATATTTGCATATACATAAATGAGATATCTTGGAGAAGGGACCCAAGTCTAAAGACAAAATTCATTTATGTTTAATATACACCTTACACATACAGCCCAAATGTAGTTTTATACAGTAATTTTAATAATTTTGTGCATGAAACAAAGCTGTGACTGTGTTTTGACTGCAACCTGTCACATGAGGTCAGATGTGGAGGTTTCCCTTGTAGCATCATGTCAGTGCCCAAAAAATTTTGGATTTTGTTGCCTTTGGTTGGGGTAGAGTTGAAAAAAAACAACAGTTTTGGATATTGGAGCATTTCGGATTTCAGATTAGAAACACTCAACCTATAGTATACAAATACTATTCAAAGTGTCAGATCCAACAAAGATGAATTCACTCAAATAGCCCAGTGTGAAGATCAAGCATTTTTGTGCTTGAGAAACCACTTGGCCCTGAAAATTACTAAAACTAAAAAGTTTACCTAGCAAATCATTATTTGTATTATCCTGTGAGAGTAAATTTTAGTGCTGCTTTTCTAAAGGTTTAAATTGCCCCACTAACAAAGAAAAAGCTGAATGACACTCTTTCCTCCTTCTCACCTTAGGGTGACACTGCAGGATTGAGAAGAGCACGTTGTGTATCCTTGGGAAGATGCTTCCATACTCCGTTGGCTTCAAGTGGTCCAAAGGGACTGTAAGCAGGATGCTGAAGGCCAGGCTGACATGGTGGGGGTTGCTGATGGCCTCCTCCCCCTGCCGCAGCAATGCAGCCAGGACGTCTAAGATAGACTCAACCACAGGGAGGGGCACAGGCTGCTCCTGACAAGCCTCTCGGTTTTGCAGCTATAGCGGAAGGTGGGAGAAAGGAGAAAGGAAAAACAAAGGTGATTATCCAAAATAACACAAAAATACAGTAACTGAGAGAAGTGACTGAGAGAAGAATGTCCATGCTCCAAAATGAAGTGACGCGGTCAACAGGCAGATGGACATTATTTGTTAAATTTCTTACAAATCACCTCTAAAGATGTTCTATTGTTGTTCTAGAAAATTATGAGAACAGACTCACATGAGGGATAGCTTGAGTCTCACCTATGTAACCTAGGAGAGTTCACCGGTGACTCTACCCTCCTCAAACATTGAGCACCGAGGCCTTTGGGGAGCTGTCTCTCACACTGCACCTTTCGGCCAGGTTTCTGGCCGTGCAGATGCCTTGCTACGCTCTTTAGATGGACCTAAGTGGATTCTAGCCTGGTGTTCCTACGCGTCCAGGTCTACCGTCGTGTCACCAGCACAGCTGACCGCCCCATTAAGCCTACATGTCTGTCCCCGTGCTCACCACACACACTGGGTGATGGTGACACCTGCATCCACTCATGTGGCCGGGTCAGGAAAATGACAAATCAGCAAAACTGACAGCAGGAGGACAGAAAGTTACAGCTATGGTTAGACCCTCTGCCCTGGGAATCTGCTGATCCGAGGCAATTCTCTCAGGTAGCAAAAGCTGGAGCTGAGGCTGAGGATGGCAGTGAAATAGATACTGCTTCTTTGCACCTGAGCACAAGCGTGCTCAGGTCAGGATCTCTAGAGGCAGAAACACTGCAACAGTCCCAATCTGAACCAGGCGTCTGTTCTGGTGAAACAAAACGCCATGCAATTACGGGACACAAAATTTAACATTTTAAGATTATAACAATAACCTCCTATCTGCGACATTACTATCCATTCTATAAAGCACTTTTTCCCTTCACTGTATCGGAGGTCTTACACACACATACCCCTACAAATATATGAATGCACTAAACTGACCACATTTTGTGGGGAGCAAAGAATGCCCCAGAACTCTCCTTATCTCATCTGATTAAATAGGCTTCCTCAGTAGCCTCTCCTCGTCGCCACATTCCTCTTACTACTGTCTGTCTGATGCTCCCTAATGCTTCTAAATGTACCTTGACACCACCCCCTTTCCACGGCTTCTACCGTCGACACCAACGTGTTCAGACAGGACCCAGAAACTCGGCATCTTACACGCAGCCACCTTCGGGAAGCACTCACGCGCTGCATACAACCAGAGGAGCAGAACCCGGAGGGCTGCCTTTTCTCTTCACGGGAAGAGAGGGGATGAGGTGGAGCAGGCATCTCCAGAGGGTACTCACCGTTAGTGCCGTGACTATCTGGGGACACGCGAGCCACAGCAGACTGGCTTTCTCTCCGCTGAGTGGGCAGTTCAGCAGCAGCTTGAGCAACCTAACAGCTGACAAAACGGCCTGAGCCAAAAGAGAAAACTTTAGCAGCAGAGACAGCCAACTCCCTGACAGGGAGAACTCCCCCTGGGGAAGAAGCCTGCTCCCCGGGGCTGCAGTGACAGAGTAGAGCCTTGAGAGCTCCGGTACCAGGGAACATGGGCAAGACCTGGTTAGGGTTAAGGAAGTGAAGAAGATGGGCAGAGCTGGGTCTTTCAGCAGCTTCTCACTAAACCAAGCATGTAAATGGGCCAGGAGAGTTACCTGAATAAGGGACACATGCTGTGACGTAGACACTGAGCAAGAACTATATATATAAAGGAAGGGCTGGAAAGAAGCATGGAAAAAGTAAAACAATTCGATTAGGTGCTGTGGTCACAGGTGATGGTTTTAAACCATAAGAACATGGGAGCAGGGACCTACCTTTACTGAGTGGCTACATAAACAGATCCTGACCAATGCCAGGCACTTCACGTCATCCTCCTTTAATGCTGCGCAGCCCCCCACACCTGGCTCAAATCCTGGCTTCTGCGCTTTGCTCTCTTCCCTTCTCTCCTCCACTGTGCACACCCTGAAGCCTCGCCTCCGCTCCCGCCCTCCTGTTCTCCCTGCACGATGTGTTTACCCGCCAAGGGCCTGTGGGCTGGCACCAGCCTTGCCCACCCAGCTCTTCACGCTCACATGTCCTCTGCTCCTGGCAGACCAACACGCTGCCCGCCCTGTGCACAGCTCCTCATCCCTGCCCTGCCCCATCTAAACCCTACCCACTCTTCAGCGCTTGACTCAGGTCTCACCTCCTCCATGAAGTCCCCTCGGACTGACCAGTCTAAATAGAAATTTAGAGTTTGTTCTTCCTTGGCTTTCTGAAGGGAACCCCACAGGCCCAGAGCCTTTCTCAGAGCCACTGCCCAGTCGTGCTGCAGAGGCTCACAACAGAGAGCTCTCGAGAGAGAGATGAGCAAGTGCTGCGGACAGAAGGGAGGGGGCAGCCACAGAGCCCGGGGCCCTCCCGCTCAGGGAGAAGACCAGGTTCTCCCTGCTGGCCTGCTCCCCCACCCCACCCAGCCAGAAGCTCCCAAATTACCCTCTCTAGTTCTACCACCCAAATCAACACCCAATGCCAGCATGCTGCTTGTGACCAGAGTCAATAAGCCACTCATGAGGCAGAAAAAGCTTGGACCAGAGACCTTGGCAGCAGTCCTGGCCCTGCTGACTATTGGCTCTGTGGCCCTCTCCCTGTATGAGAGTGGGGACACGTGATCAGTCCAGTGCCCTGGGCGATTTAGAAGGGCAACTCCCAGCATGTGGGTTCCACACAGAGGGACTCCAGCATATGCAGTGTCGCGCAGGGCTTTATCAGTAACCACCATGCAAACTGAAGGGACGTGCTGATCTGCGTGCTTCTCAAGTGCTGGCATGTGGGCGTACGACCAAATCAAGTAAGATTTTTCAAAAGGTATGGTGGGAGAGGTCTTAAGCGAAGGTTCAGCAAAATTTAACTTTTTTATGTTGTCAATATCCTGAAAATGTAATATACAGTATTTCGTGTAATAAGATCACACATGTATAATTTGGAAAAGTCCCCTTTGAAAAATACGGCCTCTTTGCACTGCAGCCCAGGCCGCCCCAGGCCATGCTCCTTTCGACAGGGTCCCCTTGGCCTACAGTCTCCATCAGTTTGAATTTTTGTTGGCTTGATGGGTTTCATGGATGACACTGCATCTCACATAAGTTTTCTCATCTGAGCCAACATCGTTTTCTGGGCCTGCCGTGCAAGGGAAGAAAAAAGCTGCCCACCTGCAGATCTGCTTTCCACGCATTACTGACGTCTAGTCCTTGGAGAATATACCGCATCACCAGCCTGAAGTCCTCTGCTGTCCCGACCTCTAACATTTGGGCAAACAAGGCTCCCAAGTGAGGCTCAATATCCTGCATTACCTGAATAGGAATTTCAGGATCTGTGTAGAAAAGAATCCAAGACTGTTATAATGTGACAAACAACAGACAGGTGAAATAAACTACACAGTAGCCACAGGATGAAACTGTGTACAGCCATGCAACCATTAAACATCATGATGTTAGCGGCAGGGTAATACAAGCAGGGCACACATTTAGAGTGTGATCCCCTCTCTCAGACACACAGCTGCACCTGTGCACGGTGTGTGCACACACAAACACAGATGATAACCATGCTTAGGAGTAGTTAAATCTGTACCACAGAAGACAGGTGACTATTACTTTGTTTATACAGTTGACTCTTGAACAACAGGTTTGAACAGCGAGGGTGCACTTATACATGGATTTTCTTCCGCCTCTGCCACCCCTGAAACAGCAAGACCAATCCGTCCCCCTTCCTCCTCCTCCTCAGCCTGCTCAACACGAAGATGAGGATGAAGACCTTTATGAGGATCCACTCCCACTTAATGAATACTAAACTTATTTCCTCAATAACGTTTTCTTTTCTCTAGCTTTATTATAAAAAATACAGTACATAATACATATAACACACAAAATACGTCTCAACTGACTATGTTATCAGTAAGGCTTCCAGTCAACAGTAGGCTTTTAGAAGTTTTGGGGGAGTCACGCGTGGGTTTTTGACTGTGCAGCAGTGTTGGCACCCTGACCCCATGCTGTTCAAGGGTCAAGTGTATTATTTTTTTCTATTTTCCTTATATTTCTTTTATAAAATCAGTAGGGGTGCAGGAGTGCGGTAGTATTTTTAAACAGACGGGAATGTCAAAAAGATCAAGAGAACCCTAAACTTCTTGGGACTCTCTGCTGAAGTCACCCAGCTGCTTCCCAGCATCCTCAGTGTCCTCTGGCCCGTGGTTTCAGGATAAAGCCCAAAGTTAGAGCATTCAGGCCCTTTAACATCTGACCCCAGCTCACCTTTCCAGCAGGAGCTCAGCCCCATCAGATTGTTCCACGTTGCCAGAATACCGCCCCACTTCCCCATCTTTGCTTACTACTTATAGCACTGGGGGCTGGGGGACCAAAAGCTTTGAGATAAAGATCTAAGTCCGAGTCCCCTACAAGCTGTAAGACCTGGACTCATGACCTCTCTGAGCCTCAATTCCCTCATCAGTGAAATGGGCATAACAGCACCAACTCTTGTGGTTGGCAAATAAGGAAAGGACACAGAGCTCACGGCAGAGTGCCCTCAGATGGAAGGTTCTGCCACCTCCACCTGCCCTAGCTACCTTTGATGGCCACTCAAGCTTAGCCTACATGCAGCCTCTCAACCCAGTCCCATAGTTCTGGCTCACTTTCTAGCACCTCACCGCCATCTACTCTGTGATTCGTGTGAATGTCTGTGTAGTTAATTAGATAAGCCAAATCAACACCCTACTCAGCTCCAGAGAAGGATGCAATTCCACATCCATAGGAAGCACTTTTAATAGTGTTGATTTCCGTATCTGAATTGAGGTAATCTGTTCTGGCAGAAATCATTCTTCATAAAAGCTCACTTTTACCTCTGAGCTACCCGAGGACACAGGGGAACTCCACAAAGGGCTGGTTCACCTGCGTGGCCGCCCTTCACACTCCCTGTCCCTGCCCAAAGCCTTGGGCCACTCCTCACTTGGTATTTCTTCCAGAACACTTCACCACTCTGCCACTTCTCTGGACAGAGTCCAACAGCTCAGGTGTATGAGGCCTGGACACAGCAAGCTCCAAGCCCATGGGCTGTGGGCACAGTGTGGCAAGCTGACCTTGCCCAACCCAGAACTCACTGTGACCAAGGAAGGGACTCTGTCCCTGGGGTAAGAGGTAGCAGAAGTCCAGAGACATAGTGCTTCAAGACTGCCTCAACTCACCAGAGCAAGAGGGGGAAAGTGGGACATGGTACTCTGTTCAGCAAAGGGGCAGAGGCACCAGGGCTCAGACCACCAGCTGCCCTTTCTTAGGAGGTTCCTTTAGAACACTATGACTAGTCTTAACAAAAGACTCAATTTTAGACCCCAGTAAGAAGGTTAACACCATATCCTAAAAGAGAAGCTGACAGAATAAGACAGAACAACATAATATCAAAGCCTTTTTAGTTAATCCACAATCAAGCCAGAGACAGAGAGGTTACTGAGAGGGAGACAACAGCAGCATTATTTGGGCCATGACACTTCAGTTCTGGCACCGGCCCAGGCAGACCAGGTGGCTTTACTTCCTAGAATCCATTTAACCCTCACGTGTCTGAGGCATGCCTGTGGCCCCAACCTATCCTGGCTATTCCACCGGGAATCACAGAACTCAGTGTGTATGCCAAGGGTCAGGTGTGGCTCCCCGATCCCTGACCTCACCTCAAGAGTGTCCTAAGCCCAACCCCAGCTCCTTCATAACCACCAAAATGAAAAAGAAAAGACCCACACCACTGTGGTGTGTGCTATCTTGAAACAGAGAAGAAATGTCATCTGTTAACCACTTAGTGTCCTTTCAGGGGAATGAAAGTATATTTTATTTTTATACACTAATAAGGATAACAAATACTATTTAAATTTAGTCATTTTTAGAGGAATATCTTACCTAGCTCTAAATGGATATCCAAAAATATTATAATCTATCTCCTGCTTATGGCAAATTTAATTAAATCATAGAAAAGTATTTTACTATGGTTATCAAAATATTAAAGTGGTACAAAATAAGAAAGTAGCAATAATTACAACACTTAAATGCAATGATTATTTTAATTTTTGCTTGTGTTTCTAGCTCTTGTCTACATGTATATACATTTTACATAGTTGGGTTTTTTTTAAATAATTTTTTATTTTTTACCCGGAGCCACACCCAAGAAGCCTTGAGCAAGTTGTAATCATGGCATATTTAACATTTTATATAGCACACTTTTTGCTTAACATAAATATTTTTTAGATATTCCAGAACAGTTTTCATAATTATCATTTTAACAACTGCATGGTAACCCATTAACCTTTGACCCAGGGACTAAAGAGATCAACTCTTCATGCAAAAAGACATGAGCTCTCTCAGCTCTAGCCTGTGTTTGGGGTCCTGGTTAGCTGCCTGCAAGGTGACATATGACCGCTACTTTGATGATATCGCAGGCGAGCCACTGTCCATTAGCACCCACTGCACCTGGCACTGCCGAGAACCAGGGGTGAACTAAGGCAGGTACAGTCCTGCCCTCAAGGAATTGTATGCAGCTCCTTAGAAATTAAGTCATTTATACTTTTTTAAAGTTGGCAGGTTTTACGTCTTTCTAAGGTCAATTTATGGCACTGAAAACCTGATACAGAAGAGCCTACTAAGGAGGCAGTTATCTGTGTGACTCAGCCCCGGACAGGACAAGTGAAAGGCTAAAAAATAGAAAAGGAGTAGATTTCAAAACTATAAACTTATATAAAACAATCTCCAAGGTAAGTGAGCAACTGAGGTGGTGAGAGACATACCTAGGAGGCTGCCATTTGCATAAAAAGCAGGGACATAGTTGTAAGGGCAATTGCTTACACGTGCCTAGAATGTACAAATGGACGTGAAGTCGTGGGTGCCAGGCCAGGGAGGGAGACCTTCTCCCTGCCCCTGTGCAGTGCCTGAATACACCACGTGTTCACTTATTCACTGTTCCAAAAAGGATGGTGGGGAGGTGGCAACCTCTATGGTGCAGAATTAGCTCAAGAGAAATATCTTACCTGCAAGAACTTTTCTCACAGAATGAAGCATGGAGGTAAACACGGAATCCTTCTTGGGATGGAGTTTGGGGGCCAAAAAGAACAGGGTTAAAAACCGCAAGGCTGCCTGAAAAGACTGATGGTGTCCTGCCAGAGCCGGCAATTCTGACAGCGCCTGAGAGTAGATGCCCTGGTAGAGGGCAGCACGGGAGAGCAGCACGTTGTCTGTCACTTGGGAAGTCTCGGCCCCGCCATCCCTGCAGCACGGGCTCAGGTCCACTTCCAAGAGCGTGCTGACAGACCAGATGAGCACTGAGGGAAGGCGCTGGACCCGGGCCCCTGGCGGGAAGCAGAGCTGCACCACAGTCCCCATCTGCTGCACGGCCTGCTGCAGCAGCTCAGCCAGTGCTGCTGGGGCCTCGTGGCCCGGCTTCTCCTCCTTGACATAAGGCCCCAGGACTTGGCACAACTTGGTTAAAGACACCAGAAGGAGTTGCCTGCTCAGAGCTTTCTGATTGTCCAGCTGTTTGCTGGAGGCTGCCTCAGTGCACAATTTACAACTAGAGAGGAATGTGGTGATTTTTCCAAAATTGAGCACCAAGCTCAACTTCATTTGGATGAGCATCTGCATTAGCTCCTCTAAGAATGTCCCTATCACTTGGAGGAATTCCAGCCAAGAGGGGTCGTCCATCTCAATAAGGAATCTACCACTGGCTTTGAACAATGAGGTCAGTACGATCTCAAAAATATCACTAGCATACATGATCTTGAACACCAAGCGGGCACTTCTTCCCCTTTGCAGGTAACCAAGAAGCTGGTAGCAAGTCATCAAGAACTTGAGGGCCAATGAGGAGGAGCAAGAATGCCTCAGTCTGGTGACAGCCAAGGACAGTAACAGAAGAAAATAATGTACATGATGGGGTGGCAAAAAGCTGTCCAGCTGTAGAGTAGAAATAACTTCCAATAGCCACAACATGCTTTCTAACTGTTCTCCCTCCAGCTGGAAAGGGAAGTCACTCTTGACCAGGGATAGTAAGTTCTGAGCAATTTCTTCTCTGGGTTCTACACCTTCGGGTCCAACTTTTACAAATCTGCTTTCCCAATGAGCCATAGCTGTGTGGTCCTTTTCAAAAAGCCAGGGAAGTTGCTGACTGAGAAGACCCTGGTCACTCTGAGCACCAGAACACAGAATGTGAGAACATCTCACCGTCACGCACATTAAGAAAGCGGAATGAAGGGACTGCATCTCTGGAAAGAAGGGGCTGTGAAGGACTGCCTTGGATATATTTTCAAGTGTGATGTATGGCTCTTCATCTACTGAGCCTTCTTGGGCTTTGCTCACTGGTAAAGTTCTCAGCAGGACACTGGCCAGGTATCTTACATCATCTGGGCAAAGATAGGACATTAAAATTGTGAGATTCGACACAATTAAGTGCCAGTGTGCTACCGGGTATGTGGGTGCACTCACTGTCCCTACCTGGCCATCCCAGGAAGCTGTTGTTCTTTGATTCAAGCTTTTTCGGCCAGAACCAATAATATAGGCAGCATCACACCTCAAAGTCTGGAGGGCTTCTTCAGATAGCAAACTGGTTTGTATTAAAGTCCTTTTCATTTTCTGCAGGTAGAGTTGTTCTAAGCAATACCTGCCGAGAGAGTTGAACTGAGCTGTAATTGTCTCTATCTTCTTCCAAAGCTGTGTTTCTACACCTGGGAGCAATGAAGGGAGGTTCGAGATCTCCAGAGCAACACCTGTCAAGGCCCCAGACAGGGAGTGATACTGGCTGCAGTTCATACTGCACATGGTATCCACGTGGGCCCAGGTGTAAGAGAGCAGGAGTACAGAGTCACTGACCTTCTGCAGCCACAGCTCAACCTCTGGGCCTGGGGGGCCCAGGAGAAGGGCCAGCAGGGGCTGCACAATCTCTCCCAGCATCCTCTCCATCATGCATTGTGTCCGTCTGATGATGGGAAGGGGCGTGCTACTGTCCAGGCTCCTCATGTTGAACATGACACAGTGTAGCAGTGAGCTAAGGGACAGTGACTTCAGGGCCATGTCGACATCACTCCGCAAATAGGGCAAGATTAAAGACTGGAACTTTTCCAGCACAAGGGACCACGTGTCCAAGATCTGGCTCGGGGGAAGCTCCAGCAGGCATGCACAGAGCACTGTGGAGGGGCCTGAGGCCAGCACAGGCTGCCTCAGCGCCTCCGCAGCGGGACGACAGATCACCCCTAAAACCTCCTCAAACAACCGTGGTACTTGTCGGAGTTTAGCATATGTCTGGAAGAGAGTGTGAATAAGTGCCTCCTGGGCTTTTTTGGTTCGAAAATCTGTTACTTCTGCATCAATCCAAGCTGAAGCCAGCAGGTCGTCCAGGTCTGGCTCCAAAATCAAATGATTCAGAGACATCAAAGTCTTGAGGCAGCGGAACCAGGCCGGCACAGATGCTTGTGGATGGTTCATCAGCAGCTCAGCCAAACGGCGGTAAAAGTGGAATTGAGCCTCTCCATGCCGGATCCTGTCCGCAGCAATGTTGTAGATATTGTTGCTGGCCACTGAGTTGAGCAGCTGTTCCAAAACCAAAAGTTCTGTGGTCCAATCTGACGCAGACAGGGCTTTTACCTGCTCCTCCTGCAGTTGTGAAATCCTCAAGCAGCGAAACAGCCTGGGGAGAACCTGGAAGCAGAGAAGCTGGTTTCCTTCCTTGAAGTAAGAATCTAGAAAGAGCTTATAGAGCAAGGCCACCGAGTTCGCCACCACAGTGGCATGGAGGGATGGTGCACAGTAGCCAGTGCTGACCACCGTGCTGATCACAGTGTCCATGGGAGCTGGAAGGTTCTTCATGGCTCCCATCTTCATGTCCTCTTGCTGCTGGTCCAAGAGCTCCTCTTTGTAGGATGACAGCAGTTCAGGCTGAAAAACTCCGCGCTGGAGCATGGCCTCAATCTGACTCCTAACATCCCGGCTCAGTGCCTGCCGCAGCTGTCCCTGGCTGGCCTGTGTCCATGTGCCCCCAGAGAGTAAATGCCTCAAGACCAAGCAAGGTTGAAGCAGGTACCCGGTCACATCCCCAAAGGCACGTCTTGGGTTGACCTGCTGCTGCTGGATCAAGAGGTAATGGCCAAGAGCCAGGCGAATGACCTCAAACAACTGGGCCACTGGGGCTTCTTCTGGCTGCCTACAGGCTAATGAGCACAGCTGGCTCAGCAAGGCCACCAGCAGCTCCTGTTTGGCCGTGTAGATGACTGCAAGGGCAGGTGTTGAGAGGATGCCCTGGCAGCAGCTCAAGACAGCACAGATGTTCCTTTGGGATCCCAACTGAGAGAACTCAGTCACTCTCTCATTTATGATCTGAACGTTAAGAAAGACAAGAAACTCATTACTGACCCTAAATCCACATATATACACACAAAAAAACGTTCGAAGGAATCAATATACTCAACCCTCCCCTTATCTTGGTGGGAAACAAACGTCCAGAGTATGATACTTCAGTGAACTTGACATTTGCTTAAGCAGTGCTCCCCAACCTTTTTGGCATCAGGGACCAGTTTCATGGAAGACAATTCTTCCACGGACAGGGGCTGGGAGACAACAGGAGGCAGAGGGCTCAGGTAGCAATGTGCAGCCAACTTCTAACAGGCTGAGGACTGGTACTGGGCTGCAGCCTGGGGGTTGGGGACCCCAGGCTTAATGCATTAAAATAAGGCAAAGCACCTGCTTTAATTCCTTCACACATCCGTCTCCTATGAATACAAATCTGGAAAGAATCAATGCCTTTGTAAATTTGCTGTCCATTTCTAAAAAGCTGGGTTTTGTAAAACTTAAATACCAAAGATGACTTCCTCTTGGATCTTAAACCTACAATTCAGCTTAGACATTACCAGGTAGGTGTACAGCGGTCCTTGGGTTATGATTCTGTGGTCCAAAATACATCTTTATAGTCAACTGTATTTTTTCTATTAAAAAAGTCAAAGCAAATGGCACTCTTAAAAAAGGAAAGCCAATGTTGCCAGTTACTACTTATAGAGTAGATTCATTGTCTACTGCTCTCAAAATTCCAAAATTCACAAATTCCAGAAATTACGAGAGCCAGACAGATGCCTAAATTCACTCACTGGCTAAGTGATTTGCTCTCAGACTTATGGAATCTGAGAATAAAATTTATCCTGGGTGCTAAGTTATCAGTAGTCCAGTGAGATAGCTACTATTATTTCCATTCACATAACTGCCAGCCATGGACCTTTAGAGTCATTATGGAAAAGCTGTTAGAAAAATATCAAATCCTTAAATGCCAGTGCACTCCAAATTTTTGATTATACTACTCATCAATAAAAATTTTTTCCACATTTACACCCAATGAGTGTAATTTATTTCTAAATTGTATACGTATTACAGTATTATTTTATATAATTATAAAGCATACATAAAAATTAAAATTAAATAAGTATGATTTTTTTAGACATAGAGACATTCTAATATTTGCTTCCTATACCCCAAAGGATGATTCAGAATTACTCACTTTGGTGACCACCAGCCTATTATTTTAAAAAGTGACACAGTCCAGAACACAATTTCAAGAACCATTAAAGCCTACAAACCATCAGGCAGCTCAACTATAATATTTCATTCTTCTGTGATTCTTCTGCTGATTTTCTCTGCCTGCACACTCACACAGGTGAGGCGTCATGGTGGTTTCACAGCACATGCTTTGCATTCAGGCAGATCCAGGTTCAAATCCCAGCTCTGCCACTTACTAGCCATGTGACTTTAGCAAAGTTACTTAACCTCTTTGAGAACTAACACACTAAGTACCTGTTAGTATTTCTTATTAGACCTAGCTATTCTCACGGTATTTCAACATATTCAGTTTTGACAGTGAAGTTCATACTAAATCTGAGACTTCAAAATCACTTTCAGTCAAAAACCTTTGAGGAAATTCCCATCCAGATTTTGGCCTTTGATCTCCTTCCAGGTAAAAGAAAGGTGAAGGAAAAAAAAGCTCAGGGTACATAATTTGCTGGCTATCTTTTCCAATTAGAAAGGTAATCAACAACCTGTTCATGAAACAGTTCTCAGCTTTTCTTGAATATTAAATATCAAAGTGCTTAGCACAATACACAGCATATAATGTACATTCAGTAAACATCAGTTATTATAATTCTAATAATATTACTACTTCCTTCTCCTCTTCTACCTTGACATTCCCTACATCTTCATATAATTAACCCTCAAACGAACAAGCCTCCAGAATTAACAGGAAATCAACAGAGATGCATGTAACCCATACAGCACAACTGAAGAGACAGGCAATTACCTTGACGAGGGAAATCTGAAGGTTAATCGTCTTTCCATTCTTGAGGAGATTTTGCAATTTCCTGCTATGTAAAATGTTATCTATATAGATCCAAAGCCTTTCAACAATATCTTCCTTCAGTTCAAGTTTTTTCTTATAAAATGCAACCAATGACTGTCTTGCCCAATCAAGCAACACCTGAATTTGGAGGAAACAAACACTGAAAATAAATAAATTTCTTTGCCAAGAGAGAAAGATACTAGACTTTTAGACATTAAAAGCATAACCAAATCCAACTGCCAAGAGAAGAAAAAAAAACTCACCTTTAAAACTCACCTTTGGTAATATTATATAACATAAATATTTTGGTATCTTAAAACGTTTATTATAAAGAATAAAAAAGGGAAAACAATTACTTCTATCTTCATCTAGGACACATAAAAAGTTTCACATGAAACTCAAACATGTCTTATCTCCTTTTCTGAAGTTCTATAGACACACCTCATTTTATTGCGCTTCATAGATAATTGCGTTTTTCACAAATTGAAGGTTTGTGGCAACCCTGCACTGAGCAAATCTATTGGCACCATTTTTTCCAATAGAATGTGCTCCCTTTGTGTTTCTGTATCATATTTTGATAATTCCAACATATTTCCAGCTTTTTCATCATTATTATATCTGTTATGGAAGTTTGTGATCAGTGATCTTTCATGTTGTTATAATTGTTTTGGGGTGCCACAAACTCCGTCCTTATAAGACTGCAAATGTAACTGATAAATGTTCTATGTGTTCTGACTGCTGCACCAATGGGTTATTCCCCCCTCTCTCTCCCCATCTTCTGGCCTCCCGGTTCCCTAAGATATAACAATATAGAAATTAGGCCAATTAATAACCCTACAATGGCCTCTAAGTACATGAGTCAAAGGAAGAGTCATATATCTCTTACCTTAAATGAGAAGCTAGAGATGATTAAGCTTACTAAGGCATGTTAAAAAGTGAGACAGGCATGCTGAGATAGGCTGAGAGCTAGGCCTCTTGAACCAAACAGCCAAGTTCAGAATGCAAAGGAAAAGTTCTTGAAGGAAATTAAAAATGCTATTCCAGTGAACACATGAATGATAAGAAAGAGAAGCAGCCTTATTGATGAAATGGAGAAAGTTTTAGTGGTCTAGGTAGATAATCAAACCAGCCACAACATTCTCTAAAGCCAAAGCCTAATCCAGAGCAAGGCCCTAATTCTCTTCAATTCTCTGAAGCCTGAGAGGGGTAAGGAAGCTGCAGAAAAATACTGGAAGCTAACAGAGGTTAGTTCATGAGGTTTAAGGTATAATATCAAAGTGCAAGGTGAAGCAGCAAGTGCTGATGTAGAAGCTACAGCAAGTTATCCAGAAGATCTAGTAAGATCATTAATGAAGGTAGCAACACTCAACAACAGATTTTCAACACAGACGAAACAGACTTATACTCCAAGAAGATGCCATCTAGGACTTTAATAGCTAGAGAGGAGAAGTCAATGCCTGATTTCAAAGCTTCAAAGGACAGGCTGACCCTCTTGTTAGGGGCTACTATAGCTGGTGACTTTGAATTGGAGCCAATGCTCATTTATCATTCTGAAAATTACAGGGATTTTCCTAGGGCTTTTTAAAATGATGCTAAATCTACTCTGGCTGTTCTCCATAAATGGAACAACAAAGCCTGGATGACAGCACATCTGTTTACAGTACGGTTTACTCAATATTTTAAGTCCACTGTTGAGACCTACCGCTCAGGAAAAAAGATTCCTTTCAAAATCTTACTGCTCATTGACAATGCACCTAGTCAACCAAGAGTTCTGATGGAGATATAAAAGGAGATGAATGTTGTTTTCACGCCTGCTGACACAACATCCATTTTGCAGCCCATGGACCAAGGAGTAATTTTGCCTTTCAAGCTTATTACTTGAGAAATACATTTGTAAGGCTAAAGCTGCCATAGATAGTGATTCCTGTGATGGATATGGGCAAAGGTCAATTGAAAATCTTCTGGAAATAATTCACCATTCTAGATGCCATTAGGAACATTTGTGATGAAGCACAGGAAGTCAAAATATCAACATTAACAGAAGTTTGAAAGAACTTGACTCAAAAGCTCATGGATGAATTTCAAGGGGTCAAGACTTCGGCAGAGGAAGTAACTGCAGATGGGGTGGTAATAGCAAGAGAACTAGAATTAGAAGTGAAGCCTGAAGATGGGACTGAATTGCTGCAATCTCATGATAAAACTTGAATGGATGAGAAGCTGCTTAGGGAGCAACGAAAGTGGTTTCTTGAGATTGAATGTACTCCAGGTGAAGATGCTGTGAAAATTGCTGAAATGGCAATAAATGATTTAGAATATTACATAAAGACAGCTGATAAAGTAGTGGTAGGTTTTGAGAAGACTGACTCCAATTTTAAAGGAAGTTCTACCGTGGGTAAAATGCTATCAAACACCATCACGAGCCACAGAGAAATTTTTCGTGAAAGGAAGAGTCAATAGATGGGGGAAACTCCACTGCTGCCTTATTTTAAGAAACTGCCACAGCCACCTCAACCTTCAGCAACCACAACTCTGATCAGTCAACAGCCGTCAACATGGAGGCAAGATCCCCTACCAGCTGATTTATTAAATTCAGCTGATTAAAAAAAAAAAAGACCCTCTACCAGAAAAAAAAAAAAATCACTGAAGGCTCAGATGATCATTAGCACTTTTTAGCAATAAAATATTTTTTAGGCCAGGCGTGGTGGCTCACATCTGTAATCCTAGCACTCTAGGAGGCCGAGGCAGGAGGATCACTTGAGGTCAGGAGTTCAAGACCAGCCTCAGCAAGAATGAGACCCCTGTCTCTTACTAAAAATAGAAAGAAATCAGCTGGGCAACTAAAAAAAAGAAATAGAAAAAATCAGTCTGGCATGGTAGCTCGCGCCTGTAGTCCCAGCTACTCGGGAGGCTGAGGCAGGAGGATTGCTTAAGCCCAGGAGTTTGAGGTCGCTGTGAGCTAGGCTGATGCCACAGCACTCTAGCCCAGGCAACAGAGTGAGACTCTGTCTCCAAAAAAAAAAGGGGGGGGTATTTTTTAATTAGTGTACTTTTTTTTAGACATAATGCTATCATACACTTACTAGACTACATAACTTTTATACGCACTGGGACCAAAAAATTTGTGTAACTTGCTTTATTGTGATATTCACTTCATTGCAGTGATCTAGAACCAAACCTGTAATATCTCTGAGGTATGCCTGTATTAAGTTTTTTTTTGTTTGTTTGTTTGTTTGTTTTGAGACACAGTCTCACTCTGTTGCCCAGGCTACAGTGCTGTGGCATCAGCCTTGCTCACAGCAACCTCAAACTCCTGGGCTCAAGCGATCCTCCTGTCTTAGCCTCCCGAGTAGCTGGGGCTACAGGCATGCACCACCATGCCTGGCTAATTTTTTCTATATATATTTTTAGTTGGCCAATTAATTTCTTTCTATTTTTAGTAGAGATGGGGTCTCGCTCTTGCTCAGGCTGGTTTTGAACTCCTGACCTTGAGCGATCTGCCCGCCTCGGCCTCCCAGAGTGCTAGGATTACAGGCGTGAACCACCGTGCCCGGCCTATATTAAGTTTTAAAAGTTAATTTTAATAAAAGCACAACAACAACTGCTTAGAATGATCATAGAATGAATCCCATAAACAAAGTAAAAAAGCAAAGAAGAGTCAGAAGACTCGGATTTGTGTCCTGGCTTCCCCAAATTATCTGCAGGTTAACATCTAAAACTATTTATACCTTATCCGGGAGATAGTCAATATGAAATAATGTACGAGTGCTTTACAAAAACAAGGATTGTACACATATAGTTTCCATTATTGTATCATGTTTTCTCATTCACAACACATTGAGGAAAGGTGGTGAGACCTCAGACCACAATACCAGAACTGTCAATAACAGTATGAATAGTGACAGATGCCAGAAGGAAAAAACCTCTCAGGAAAAGGACAGCAGAAACACTGATCAAATTGCCTGCCAGGGCCCCCTCTTTGTTTCACGCTGTGCAGCACTTGCCAGGGGACCATCAACCTGCCAAGATGATTCTCATGTACAGTCACATGTAAAAGAAACTACGAGATATATGATGCTTGCTCTACATACTGTACTTCATCATCACTTTAACTTGTGCAATCCATCTTTGACACATTTTGAGCTGTATTCTTTAATACCAACAACTGGCTGTATGCAAATTTAAATTCATGAGTTTGTTATCCTGGCATTTACCATACTAACTATTTTTTTTTTTTTTAGCCAAAAAGGCTTGATAAATATTAACAAAGAGTGCTATCTTTCTTGGTACCTACCCTATTTCTAGAATGGCTTTATATAAATACTAATACTTCTCTACTTCCCAACCTTCAATTTATCAAATGCTGAATATTTTCAAGAAAGCACCACCAAGCAATTGCTTGTAGAATGTCACTATGGATTTGTAAATAAACAGAGCTACCAACACTTTCAGAATCTAACATGCGTAACTTAATTCCCAGTGTGTTCACTAATGCATATATTTAATGCATGATATAATGTTTCCAAACAAAAGAAATGTGATTTTGTAACAGACAAACCTTGTTAATGAATTATGACCCACTACTTTTCTCACTTTTAACTTTCAAAGAAGTTTCCTCCCCAATCTTATTTTTTTTTTAATTAATTGTTTTTTTGAGACAGAGTTTTGCTTTGTTGCCTGGGCTAGAGTACCATGGCGTCAGCCTAGCTCACAGCAACTTCAGACTCCTGTGCTCAAGCGATCCTCCTGCCTCAGCCTCCCAAGTAGCTGGGACTACAGACTTGCACCAGCACACCTGGCTAATTTTTTCTGTTTTTAGTTGCCCAGCTAATTCCTTTCTATTTTTAGTAGAGACAGGGTCTCGCTCTTTCTGAGGCTGGTCTCGAACTCCAGACCTCAAGTGATCCTCCCACCTTGGCCTCCCAGAGTGCCAGGATTACAGGTGTGAGCCACTGTGCCCAGCTAATCCCCAATCTTTTCACTAATCTTTTTTGTAACTAAATGTCAATATGCAATTTATACAAGTGATAACTATTTTGATAGACTGCAAAAATATAAGTTTCACATTAAACTTACTTGTTCTTTATTTGGAAGAAAGCACTGGTGGGAAATCCATGCAAAGTGAGCTAGTTTTAATTTATCTTCCCAGGAAGTTGTCTTGCTCTTAAGCTTTACCGAAATGCCAGAATAAACAGCAGCCATTGCTACAGTTTATCTACAATTAAAAACAATGGAAAAAAATTACAGTAGGGGCAAACTGAATAGGCAACAGAAAATGAACAGTGTGTGTATCTTATTGTCTACACAATATATATTGTTTCAGACAAAAGTAGGCAGAAAATGGATTGCACACACAGAAGATGGATTACAAGTATTCCTGCTGTTATCAAATATCATACCCATAAAGGTGAATGTGCAGGAATTCAACAAGGCAAATATCAAGTGCTCAGATTACTTGTGGAAAGAGTTATTCATACATGGTTTTAGATTGAAAGAGGAAAATTTCTGCACTTATCTTCTAAAATATACCAATTGTTATGTAATGTATCCGGACAAGCTCTATTAAATAGTTCAAAAAGATAAATAAGCAATATTTGGAGAAAGTAATATTTCTCTAAGTGAAAAAGATATATGGTATTAACCTAACTCCAAAAGAAATACTGTTACTTCAGCTGCAACAGTAACTTTTACCAGAACCTTACTGTATTCATTCATGTATACATTTACAAACACGCCTTCCAAAAGACTCTACAAAAGATATCTGCACAATTAAAAGACTATAAAGGAGGCAGACATACCAGGTTAAGTCACTTTCGTTATGAAAAGGTAAACAAGTCAGTTCCTCAAGAGAGAAAAATTCTCATGATACTTAATACAAAAATAAGATTATTGTAAATAAAAACAAATTAGAACAATGCAGATACTCAAAAGATCGCAGTCCCATGATTCTAACCTATAACGTATTCTGTCAAAACAAAAGAATCTGCTATATTGAGGGCTGGGTCACCTGCATTTATTCGAAATCCTAAAGCCCTATCTTCTGAATTTAGTCTCAGTAAGTAACTACATAACCAAATAGTGAACACTGGGTGAAGTATCCTTCACTCTATTACAGAGAACAGGTACAGTCAAGTGCTATCAGTTTTCCTATTTTGTCAAAATGTCCAATACCAGTTGAACAGCTACTTAACTTACAAGTTCAACATGACACCGCCATCGCAATGGCTACAAAGTGCATGACAAGTGTTCGCTGAATTCGCTACAAAGACCACGGAGACATTCTCCCAGCTCTACCAGAGCTCTGCTCCGCAGCCTGCAGCCGTCCCTCCCAGGCCTGCCAGAGCGCGGCCACACCGAGCTCCCGCCCAGCAGACAGACACAAAGTAACAGCAATCAGCAGAGAGCAACCAGGAGCCAGGTGAGCGGACCCGACCGAGCGCGCCCCGGGGGCTCCCTCCCAGAGCCTGCTGGCGGCAGGAGAACTGGGCAGGGTTGGGGGCTCATGTCGTGACTCGGCCTGGGTGGGGGGGTCTCACCTCGGGGCCCACCGCGGGTGGGGGCCTCACCTCGGGGCCCAGCTCCAGGTGCGGGGCTCACCCCGGGACCCGGCCCGGGTCGGGGGATTCACCCCGGGGCCCGCCGCGGGTCGGGTGTCTCACCTCCGGACCCAGCCCGGGTCGGGGGTCTCACCTCAGGGCCCACCGCAGGCGGGGGGCTCACCTTGGGGCACAGCTCCAGGTGCGGGGCTCTCACCTCGGGGCCCACCGCGGGTCGGGGCTCACCTTGACGCCCAGCTCCACGTGCGGGCAGCGGAGGAACGGATGACAGCAGCAGCGGCTGTCCGGCCCGGCTCCCGCTACTCGCCGCGTGTGTCCGCCCCCGCGCTCCTTCCGCCCGACGCCGGCGGCGCAGCGGGGCGGGGCGGCGCGCACGCCAGGCATCGCCAGCCGAGCGCCGAGGCGCCTCGCCCATTGGCGGAGACGGTTGCGCGGTGGAGGCCGAGCGCGCAGCCCGCGGTCCGTTCGGTGTCAGTCAGTCATGGGGCTGCCGCCCAGAGCCGCCGCGGGGGCGGCGGGGCGCGGGGCTCGGGGACTCGGCTGAGCCGGCCGTAGGAGCGAGGCCCTGCGGCAGCGACGGCAGCGGCGGAAGCGAGCGGGGGGCGGCGGGAGCGGCGGGAACAGCCGGAGCCGCCTGGGATGTTCAGTGAGTGCGGCGCGGGGCCGGGGCGGCGGCGGGCGGGGCGGCGCGGGAGGCCCAGGCGGGGCGCGGCGGCTCCGGCCGCCGGCGGTGGGGGTGGGGCGCGGGGCGGGGCGGGGGCCGATCTGCGCGGGCGGCGACCCCGGCGGCGTGGCCTGCGGGCAGCCGCCGCACCTGGAGGGCTCCGCGGTCCTGCCGCGGGTGGGTCCTGCCGCGGGTGAGTCCTGCCGCTTGGCCTGGGGGCCGGGGAGGGGGCCCTCCGCATTCCGTTTTCATTTAAGGGAAAGGGAAACGTCTTCGCAGTGAACTCGGGATTAAACTTCGCACGTGGGGAGCGTGCGTGGGTGGGTGTGGACGCGACCTCCGCGTGTGACGCGGGAGCCGGGGTGCCGACCTGCGAGGTGTGACAGCAGCGGGAGAAGGGCGCCCCGGGGGTGCCGCGGCTCACACCCCTGCTCGGGACTCCCGGGCTCGCGGCGGTGCGTCCGGTGAGGGATGGGCAGAGAGCGCGGTGTCATTTAGACGGGGCGGAAGTGGAGCACGGGAACGCCGCATGCAGTTCTCCCACCAGTTGTGAAAGTCGTTATAAGGCCGATCTCGCAGTCTGTGTGGTTCTGGGACCAAAAGGTAATGCGCATCCCATGCGACGTCTGTCCTAAATCACTGTACCTAAATTCTGACCTTGTAAACTGAAATCTCGGAATGGCGACTCCTGCTAACAAGCAGTTTGGTGCTGTGATGGGAGGAACAGTAAGGGCGGAGTTTGCCTCCTGTTAGGTGATACAAGTGTATCACTGAGGTGTACAGGTGCTACTACACCTGAATTGGGGGCTGGGGAGGACACGCAGGCGGTCCGCTCAGTCTTGGTCACAGTCCTACTTAGAAAGTAAGAGTAGGAAGGGAAGTTTGTGCTTAACACGTAAAATGCATCTGGCTACATCTTTAAACTAAGAGGAGCTTAACTGGAGAATAGAGCTTGGTACCCAGTAGACCTTGCATTAAAACCATGTAGCTATCTATGTAACCTCTTTGAGCCTTAGTTTCCTCAGATGTAAAATGGGATGATGACTGATAACTTAAGAGTGGACCTTTTTAAAGGTACCCAGAAAAAGAATGGTGTATGTGAAAATACCAAACATATAAAAGGCACCCTGTACATAGTAGCTGTTATAATTTCCTTTTTGGCAAAATACCTCATAGGTTCCTTGTAGGCCTAAGTTTTTTGTGTTAAATGTAATATATGCAAACTTTGATTTTCTTTATGAGTCGTAAATTGTTCCTGTCTTAAAAATCGGTGTTAAACTAGAAAACCCTAGAAAACCAAAAGGTGTTCTTGCCTTGAGTGTTTTTCTTTGTCATCAACAATGAATTAGATCGGTGTAAACAATGAAATACAATAACATTATTACTGTGTAACAGTGAATTATATTGGAATAGTTTTGTTGTTCCTGCCTCTAAATATGAAGTTTATATGTGCCTCTTTTGCTGTGAAACTAGGTAAAGTACTCCCTTAACTGCTCAGTAACTCCTTTTTGTTTTTGTAAACAGTATGTTAGCACCTATGAAGGACATCTCTGGGGAAAGGGGGTGTTTTGTTTTGGCTGATTTGTTTTAGCTGGAAGGGGACCCTAGGGATCATCTCTTAAACCAGTGGACAGTACTGGAAGTCAAATTTCCAGCCTCCTTTCCATGTAACTAAAGGCTTCTCAGGTAGTAACTGTTCCAGTCATCCTCTCAGAAAGCATCTGGTGAGCATTCACTATCCTGCTCCCCCAGGAAGCCCCTGGTCAAATGTAGAATCCTTTGAGCAGCAAGGTACTATAAAGGGTAAGTGCTCAGACCCTTCAGCCCAATGGTCTGAGTTCCATTCCTGGCATTACATAACTCTGGGCAGGTTATCTGACTTCTTTGAGCCTCAGCTTGCCCGTGTGAAGACTGTTACCTACCTCATAGATTTGTTGTGAGCTTAAAGAAGATGATCTATGTAAAGCACTTAAGATAGTGTCCTACAGCAGTGTATACACACGTGGTAAGTGTCAGGTATGGGTAGTGGTAGTGTAGGAAACAGACAGTAGTAGGATGAGGACTGTGGTCAAGGTTTGTTCCTGGGTCTAGTGGGTGGAGGGAACTGTGATCAAGGGGAAGGAAGGAAGATTGGAAAGATTGATTAAATAAATATCACAAACTAGCATTGGATAAGGTTATTTCAGCCAGTTATGTCCTTCCCAAATAGCACCTTGGTCACGGAAGCTCTGGGGAGGAAGAGGTGACTAAGCTGACCTGTGAGGCATGTGTGAGACTTAGCCAAACCAGTCTGGAGTGCCACTGTGGGGGTGCCTCCATCTAATGGGGGGCCTTGACCAAAGCCCCTCAAGTGAAAAGGTGGAGTGGAACCCACCAGTAGAGTGAGGAGAACCAAGGATTGGTCCAGTTAGGTAAACAAAGGCAGATCAGAGTAACCTGGAAATGACACTGTAGAGATTGAATTATTTTTTATCCTCCACACTGGTGAAGGCAGTATAAAGTTTTTACACCTAGCACAGGTAACATCAGATTAGATTTTTGGAAAGATTGTGCCTGCAGTCATGTGGTATTGGGTTGAAAGTAGGGAATGTCCATCTACTTGGCAGCTTGATGTCTGCCTGTGATTCCAAAGGAAAATGACAGCTTAGCAGAATTAGGCATTTTAACCCAAATCTGGAAGCTTAGAGAATACTTACAGAAGGCATGAGGAAACCCTTAGAGCATTCCAGGCAACTTTCCCTCTTAAAAATTGTCTTTAAGTGTATATTGTATATGCCTGATCACATAGCAGTGTTTCCCCTCAAAAGTCTCCCTCTGAAAGGAAGGTGTTGCCTCACGTCCAGGGCTCTCCTGTCACGGGGCACTCTCTCAACCACTCTATTTTGAACAAAGAGGTGCTATTTAGGAAAGACATAATGGGCCAAAATAACCTTATCCAATGCTAGTTTGGGATATTTATTTAATCAATCTTACCAAATCAGTTAAACAAGAAAACAAGAAAGATTCAGTACTTATTCACGGTGTGGGGGGATGTCTCACAAAGTGCACATGTTACATGCTATTGGAAACAGAGCTTTTACAGATGTCCCACATCACTGCCCCCCCCCACAAAAATACAATAAGTGACGAATGAAAAGAAGTTCTCCCCACCTGAATGGGTATTGATGGCTTGGGTTGAGATTTCTAGCAAGAGTATGTATGGGTTCAAAAAGTGCTGTATCCTAACTGATTTAGTAAATGTGAGGATAAAGTCATTTGGAAAATGGAATTTGATGATTCATAGTGGCTTAATTGATCATAGACACTGGTATTTAAGATATGAATGGTGAGAGTAAAATAGTATCATGAATTAATGTATTGCCTTATATAATATATTTTAAATAAGTATAAATTAATAAAAGATTATAGTTAGACATTTGACTTTCATCTACAACCCTAAAAGGTTTTTTAATTAAAGTTGATCAAAAAGTTTTGTTTTTAATTTGTTCATTGCAAGTGTAAGGTTGTCTTAGGTTTGAGCTTACCTTTTAGTTGGACATTTTACAGAAATTAACTGCTGCTCTGCTGAAGCAAATTCCCTTTTCCCTTCTCATTTTTGATTTTAAGAAGATTTAAAGAGCATTGTATAGTGGCAGGGTTAGAAAACACCATAAAGAACTTCCATTCATAATTCTTTGTTTAGCAGTCAAACAAAGAAGATAGCCTTCCAGGAAGATGTATTGAAGTGTATCAGTATCTTAATAATTTTACAACAGTGGTCCCCAGGATGTTTGGCACCAGGGACTGTTTTCATGAAAGACAGTTTTTTCATGGACCTGGTGAGTAGGGGAGGGTGGTTTTAGGATGATTCCAGCTTATTACATTTATTGTGCACTTTGTTTCTATTATTATTACATTGTAACATATAACGAAACAATTATACAATTCACCATAGGTTGGTGACCCCAGCTTTACAATGTTTGGCAAAAGGTAGCTCTGTTTTTACAAACAAATTACTAACTTTCGGAGATTTTGTAATTAGTAAGCAGAAGTGTTAGGCAGAACTTTGCGAAGTAACATTTTTAAGCTAAGGTGCTTATGCATTAGTTTCACAATGTAATGTTATGCTGTAGAATTTTGTCATCCAATTCAATAACCATAGGTGACATAAGACTACTTTAGATTACAATTAATTAAAATAATTCAGTTCCGTAGTTTCACTAGCCACATTTTAATGACTGGTGGTTAGTGGTTACTCTTCTGAACAGTGCAGATCTAGAACATTTCCATCATTACCGAAAGTCCTCTTGGACAGTACTGGTCTAGAATGAGAAATTGATCATTTTACTCTGCACACACACACACACACACACACACATACACATAAACACTTTAACATCATTAAGGCATTTCTGTAACCTCACTTACTGCATTTGATTACAGGAACAGTGATAAGCATAGGAAAACATTTCCCCTCTTATTCTGAGAATAGAACATCTTCTGTCTTTAGAGGTATTTGCAAATGGAGCATGCATGAAAGTTTTCTTTTTTATTTTTGATAACTTTGGTACCAAGGAATTTCTCTCTATATAGTCAAACATAGTAAGTAGTGTAGATATACATTCTGTAAATTGTGCCAGACTCTCTTTAATAAGGTTTTATATAGAAGTGATTTTTCAGTGCCATTAAAGAGTATTAATATAGAAATCAAATATTTGTGGCTTTTTTGGTCCATAGAAATCCAAAAAGATCATGAGCCTAAACTAAACTAAGAAGAATTCCAAGCAGAAGCTAGACAGCACTCACTTTATTTTTAACATGAATTTCAAAGACAAGAAGAGCCCTGAAGAAGAGCCCAGGGAACTCCCTGTCTGTTTGGGGGAACTGAGGAATAGCGATGACAAGAGCAAACAACTTGCATGGGGAAAGGGGTGATTTTAGGCTTGGGATTAACATACTTAATATATACTCTGGCTGCATTCTTAAAGGGTGATTAGAAGGTGGGAGAGTATTGGAATAGTCCAGTTGAGAAGTGATTTGTGGTGACAAATAGCAGCAGTGAGGGTGAGGTAGCAGAATTGGTTCAGTTGCACTAGCCATACTTTTAAGTTGACAGGATTTCCATTTAGAATAGGCATTGGTGGCCCCTTAGAAGTCAGGGAGAAAGAGAAAAGAATCTTAAGATGATGACTGGGTTTTTTGCTTTAATGACGGATAATGGCATCTGTAAGCAGGCTGGGAAAACTAGGAGAAGGCAGAGATTTTGAAGGAAAGATAAATTCCATTATGAGCAATCTCAGGTGGAAGTTGCAACATCCAGGTGGAAATATCTGTTGATCTACTTTGCTCAGGAAGGTGGTCTGACTAGACTGAGTCTTGTGTAAGTAGTGTTATGATTTAGGGAATGAGAAGAATGAGGAGCAGACAGGAATGGAGGGGGAGAGCCAAAAAACAGGCTTGCAAAAGGGGAAGGGACCAGGGGAGAGAGTTTCGAGGCGGGAGACATGTTCAGCAGCATCAGATCTAGCCAAGACATCTGAAGGATAGTGTTGAAAAGTGACCAATTAGATTGGACAAGAGGTGAGGAATCACAGGCCTCAATCAGTAGGCTGCTGAGGTCGGAAGCAGAGTCACCTTGCCAGGTAAGGAGACTGTTGAAGGTTTTGATTGGCTGGAGTGAGAAACTGTAGGGGAAGTAGTTGATGGAAAAAGACTTCTGGAACGTCTTGGAGGTCCCAGCTGATGTTGGAGAAAATCAGTTTCTCGTGGCATCTGTCTGCGAGGTTTCATGATTTCTGCCCCCTCACCACTGCTGCTGCCACCACCACCAAAACTCTGGTTTCTTCCTTGCATCCTGAGCCCCTGCCATGGCCTTATTCATGTGCCATTTTATTTCTTAAGAAACTATAGGAGGCTGGGCATGGTGGCTCACTCCTGTAATCCTAGCACTCTGGGAGGCTGAGGCAGAAGGATCGCTCAAGGTCAGGATTTCGAAACCAGCCTGAGCATGAGTGAGACTCCGTCTCTACTAAAAATAGAAAGAAATTAATTGGCCAACTAAAAATATATAGAAAAAATTAGCTGGGCATGGTGGTGCCTGCCTGTAGTCCCAGCTACTCGGGAGGCTGAGGCAGGAGGATTGCCTAAACCCAGGAGTTTGAGGTTGCTGTGAGCTAGGCTGATGCCACGGCACTTTAGCCTGGGCAACAGAGTGAGATTCTGTCTCAAAAAGAAAAGAAAAGAAACCATGGGAAAGAACACAGCTTCTAGTTCAAGTATATCACTGTCAGTCTGAGCAAAGATTGAATATGAAAGGCCCTCATAATTTTAAAATTATATGAGGTATGACTGAAACAGAGAGTAGTATGGCTCATTTATTTTTTGAGCTGTGATTTATATTTTCACAAAGTTAATTGAATACACTTTATCATGATGATTAATTCAAAAGCTAGATTTTTAGGTCCTACTTAGGATGACTTTTTGCTATTATAACCATTTAGATTACCGCAAATAAAGAGAACTAACATTCAAGGATCTAGTAGACACTTTACAAAAATAAGTTTTTCATCTGTAAGCATAAATTTGTAATTGGAAAAAATTCAAAAAAACAAAACAAAACTGACCAACTGTCAGAAGACTCTGTTGGGGAGCTGATTGGAGGATCATGTGTTGAGTTTGCTTGGATTTATCTTGAACTCACCCCTTCTCAGAGCTGCCACCTTATGGGAACTCAGAGAGAGGTTTAGTGGGGAAGCGTGTAGCACTCTGGTGGCGTTTTACAGAACTGTTAATAGCACTTGACCTGTGACGGGCCTCCCCAGCACTCCAGTGCAAGCATAAGTGGGTGAGGTTAGAATGCAGTATAACCACTGAAGAGATTAACCAGCCTGGAGACTCACACTGTCATCATCTTAAGTGTGTACCTGGGTGCCATGTATCTCTGCTACCCCACATTTCTGTAGTTAAAATGTTTCAAATATGGCTGTAGTGTTTCCTGCACAGTTGATACTTTGAAATGATCATGCTGGGATTTTACATAGCAACTTTATTGAGGTATCAGTGGAACCGTAGGCAACTATTGTATATGAGAAATAGATACATATTGTGTCAGAATCTTATTTTAATTTCCAGAAATACTGTGATATGAAAAGAAGGGTATTTGATATCTATTTTTACCTTTAAAAGTTAGGTATTTTATGTAAGTTGGAAACTATGGGAAATTATGAAATGTTGAAGAGTATGTGATTATATTCAAACCCAATTTAAATTGAAAAGATTTTATAATTATACGAAAAGCTAGGCAAGTAACTTGAAATTCCAGTATTAGTCTCGTGTCTGAGTCTCTCAAGAGACTTAGGTCTATTTTAAGGATTTGTGTGTGTGCGTGTGTGTGTGTCCAGTTATGGATATTAGTACTATGGAAATTCGTTGAGGTTGGGGGGGACCGATTTCTTTAAGGAACTCTTTTCATTAATTATTGATTTCACTTGAAATATGTGTATATTGGAATAAAGTCCAGCTAAGTTGATTGGATCATGTCTCTGGTATTTGAGTTCAACATGGTTATAAGAGAGTTACTGCCTGAATTCCTGTCCTTAAGATCCATGGCCTTACAGTTGGCTGACCACTCGGGGGGGTCCCTTGTCATAAATGGTGGTTTGGATTCAGTGAGACTGCCATTTGAGGCAGCTAATTTGGACACATTTGCTAGAATCAGTATTTACAAACTAACTTCTAGCAATCCCAAATATGGCCAGTTTTTAATATTGTTTGTTCCTACTCCATTGTGTTTACTCTTTCCTAACTTTCACATCTTTTCTCTTCCTCCTCAGACATGCATATAAGTTGTCTCACCTTGAGGACACTATGTCATCTATCACAGGGTCTGTTCTCCCTTTAGTCATTCATGTGTCTTTTATATGCAGGGTTTTCCTGTCAGGCGATCGAAGAGATCCAGTTCCATCTGATTGGATCCACATTGATACATGCCTGTATTCCCATGTCAACAAGAGATAGGCAGTAGGAAATCTGGAAAGGTTTTAGTCTCAGCTAAAGTATGGAATTGGGCTGGTTTGGGGAGTCTGGAGACTAGGAGCTCTTGGAGTCAGATTAAAAGCAGCTTTAGCAAGCCATGTGGGGATGCGAGGTGGGAACTGATTGGATTGACTAGTCTTGACTTTGAGCCACACTGGGAAAGGGCAGTACCGTCACAGCCTCTGTATGCATTTAATTTGTTTCTCTAAATATAACACTGAATCAGAATCTCTGGGCTGAAATTATTTATACACATACACTCACAAGGGATGCTTATGTACCGCCAGGTTAGAGAATCATACAGATTCGCTGATGTAGTAATGCTGATTAGTGGCCACAAAGAAACAGTTATCTGTCTTCACTGATGGACAGACATATATTGAGAGCAGGGATCTCACCATCAAAAGTATCAGAATCCTTGTATTAGTGATTTAAAAAAAAACTTAATTAAAAAGTAATCTGGCCCTGCGCCTCCCCAGGCTGGGATGCTATGTTTCGGCTGCCGGCTGAGGCAGCTCAGGCAGCACCAGGCACTCAGGCCTCTGCTCAGCTTCCTTCTGGCTCTGAGATGCCTATGAAGACTGGTGCGCTATCAAGGGTAAAAGCCAGAGCAAGGAACCAGAGAGACCACCTCTTTCCTTAGCTCCTGTGGCAGTTGACCCTAAAGGTTATGTCACCACAATCATCCATGCCAAACCTGGCTCCAAACAAAATGCTGTAACAGATTTGAAGCAGAGGCCATAAATGTAGCTATTGCAGCACCTCCATCAGAGGGAGAAGCTAATGCTGAGCTCAGTTGGTATCTTTCCAAGGTCTTAGAACTCAGGAAGAGTGATGTGGTTTTGGAGAAGGGTGGTAAATCTCGCGAAAAGGTGGTGAAACTTTTGGTCTCCACAACTCCAGAAGAGATCTTGGAGAAGTTAAAAAAGGAAGCCAAAAAGAAAGAAAAGCAGGAAATGAAAAATGCATCATTAGGAAGCTTTTTTATTCCTAATGACGAAGAGTTAAATAGGAAAATATATTTAAATGCACAGAAGAACATGGGAAGATATGTATATATTTAAATAAAATTCAAAAAGTAGAAATTTTTGAAGTACTGTACAATATTATACGGGTTTTAAGATCCCTGACCCCAAACAGCCTGGAACATGTTACTCTGATTTCGTGGCATTACACGGTAACAGAGCTGGAAAGGGTATTCAAGATGACCTGATTTAACACCTTTCATTCTGTGATGGGCCTTCTGATATCCAGAAGTTGAGAGACTGATTCAAGGTCATACCGTGCAAGATGGCAACTGGAACCCAGATCCCTTGACTCCTTGTTGAATGCAGTTTATCCTGATTGTAAATGATTGTAAGTGAAAATGATAATATCTCCACAACAGTTCTGGAATTCTGGGGATTGCCTTCTAATCCAGTTTACAAATGACAGAAAAACTTGTCATACTGCTTTGTCGTCTTACCTTATATTTTAAGATGTTTATCTAAATGCAAAAAGTGTTTTTTACATCTTTTAAAGACTATATTGAACATTTTATGAAAAAGTAAGAATAATCAAGATTTATAATTTAATATGAATTACAATTTTTGAGCCATCACTGAATTTTCTTCTTCCTCCATGATAACTTGCAATCATCAAATCCAGTAGTTCTTTTCATCCGCAAAGATCCTTAAAAGAAGAAAGAGGACCTGGAAGCTATTTTCAGTATTTGTAAAAGCCTATCAGAAATCACATTTGTATTAGGGTTTCAAAAGCTAATAAATACATTTTTACATTTAAAAAAAGTAATCTAAGTCATCAATACAGTGAGAGAACAACATACTATAACCAAGTAAGGCAAATTCCATAGTGAGAAGATAGTTCAGTATTAAGAAATTTATTATTGTGTTTCATTAAATCACTGAGTTGCAACCATATCAGACCCAGTGCCCCTCCTTTTAAACAAATATTTGTATTCCTTTTGGCAATCCAGAAATGAAATGCATAGATACTGTAATCTTTTTGTGCACATAGTTTAATATATATATGTTGTGCTAACATTTTGTATTTTATATAAATTACATGTTTAACATAATATACATACTTGTTTGTGTGTGTGTCTCCAGCCTTCACTGTTGGCCCTGTTATGTGATTTTTAGAAAATTTAAAAAGCAGATCTTCACAGTACATTTTAAAAGGGCTACCAAAAATCAGTTTGGAAGGAACGAATTATTTACAAATGATTTGGGGGCAGTGTGTTAACTATAGTTTGGTTATTCACCACATATTATACACTAAAAGAAATTGCAGATGGATGAAAAGTAGATACAAATAAACTTTTTTAAATGTTTAAGGAAAAAACAAATTTCTGGAAGGAGTAGGATTTTAAATCTTAAAAAAAGAATGGAAGAACTCTCAAAGGAAAATACTAATGCATGTAACTGAAACTGAAAACGTAAACAGATCCAAATAAATGATCAAAAACAGACCTCCCTCAAAAAAGAAGCTGGGAACCCTTGATTTTGAGAATGTGACTTTGGTGGGAATGATCATGTGTGTCCGGGTATGTTGTGTGCTTTCCAGGAGGGACACCACATTTTAAACCCAGAGGGAAAGTGTTTGTACGTGACAGAAGAGAACCCAGAAAACGCATCCAGCTGTCGCTGGGCGTCTGGACTGCAGTACTCCTTACTTCTGGCAAAGCAATGTTGGAGGCCGTGGCAATACTAGGGCTTCCTGGCATTGTTGGTAATAAATTCAGCAGTCAAGGGAAATAGTCCCTTTTTTCTTTTGTTTTTATTTCTATGAACCCTCAAATTAGCTTGAATCATTTAAAAATAATTTACTCCCATTCAGCTCACTTCCTACCACTCTCCTTTCTTATAGGAATTTATGAGACATACTCTAACATTTATATATATCATCTTACTGTTTTGTTGCTTTTCTGTACTTGTGGCTTACATAAAGAGCAAAAGAGGTAAATAATGTGATTAAAATGAAAATACATTGTTCAAATCTTTGACTTAGTGCTGGCAGCCTTTTTCTTACTATTAAGAAAAAAATATTACGGTCCCTTTCCCCATTATTAACTTCATACTTTGTCAACATCTGTTTATCCAGTTTCTGAATTTCTCAGGTCTTTGATTTTGTACTGCCTCCTGCCTGGGTTTTTGGCTGGTTCACTGCTAATTAACACCTTTCTCACAAAGTGGGCAGGAGAAATAAAAGGCCCTGAAATCTGCACTGGCCGTTTGCTCCTCGTTAGCATCTAATGAAAACTTCCATGGGGTTGATTGCAATCATGATATTAAGCAGAGTTTGGAAGTGATCTGCGGGGTTTATTGTCCATGCTGTTCCTATTTTCCGTAAGCGAAGTTGGCTGCACTGCTTGGAAAGACGGGCAAAACAGCAGAGGGAGCACCACGCTGGTATTGGGGCACTGCGACTTGCACCTTGCCTAGGCCACTTGGCCATGTCGCTGGTCTCCCTCTGCCACGTGTTGTACCTGTCTGTGATGTTGTGGGTGGATTGGTTGCTCTCCCAGGCCCCTGACACTTGGGCATCTCGTGGTTCCCTCCCATAAAGGTCATGAAACGAGTGCGCACCGAGCAGATTCAGATGGCAGTGTCCTGCTACCTCAAACGCCGGCAATACATGGACTCAGACGGTCCCCTGAAGCAAGGACTGCGGTTGTCACAGACTGCTGAGGAGATGGCGGCCAATCTCACAGGTAATGGTAGGGACCCCCGTGGTGGAGTGAGGCTGGAGCAGTAGAACTCACGTCTGTGTGTAATTACTTCTCTTCTCAAGGTAGTGCCAGAGAGAAAGACTGTCCAGAAACCTCAGTGAGCTGCATCAAGTCAATGATGTTGGCCTCAGAGATCCTAACTGTCCTTCAAAGCCATGCTCACATGCCACGTCTGAAAACCTCTTGTGGTTGCCCTGGCTAAAGTCATATTTCCTTCCTCTGAACTTCTAAATTATTTCATCTATACCTGATGATATGGGCAACTTTTTCCTTCTGTAAAGTATTGTCCTACAAGACCCTTAGGGACTGAGTCTCTGTCCCCTCCTTTTACAGGTCCCCTCTCATCTAACAGGGGCCTTGCACATGGAAATCAGGTTTGCGGGGCGAATGAGTACTTCAGGATCAGTGGTTGGAAATACTGGTATCATAGATACATTCCAAAGGTTTTTAAAATTTCTTTTTATTTTTTATTTTTTTGAAATCAGATTCTCTCTTAGAAAAACTTGAGTTGAATCCATCTGGAATAACAAGTACAGTTGTCCCTTGGTATCTGTGGGTAATTGGTTCCAGGACCCCTCTTAGATACCAAAAGCCATAGATGCTCAAGTCCCTGATATAAAATAGCATGGTATTTGCATATAACCTGCACACAGCCACCTGTGTGCTTTAAATCATTTCTAGATTACTTACAGTGCCTGCACATCACTTGGTTCACATGGATTCAGTGCAGTACTTGGCACAGCAAATTCAGGTTTTGCTTCTGGGAACTTTTTTTACGGAATGTTTTCTCTCCCTCTGCCCCCAATTCTCAGCATTTATACTGAATGTTTTCAATATACAGTTGGTTGAGTCCGTGGACATGGAATCCATCGGGATCTGGAGAGCCTACTATAATTGTTACTTAGCTACTTTATGAGTTCAGATTTTTATGTGATATGATTTTATATTGAGTTTATGTACAGAAGATTTTGAAAAAAAATTTGCTGTGTTACTTTAGGGTGATTATGAACTACTTTAGGCTGTGTGTGGAGTTGGAGTTAGCAATGGTTTCTGTAGCCCTCGTTCCCGTTATGTGCTCAGTCTGGATCCTTCTCTCTTCTTGGTTCCTGAACTTCCTCTGCTCTTTCAAGTATCTGTTACCACCTGCTCTATCCCTTAATCGTTTCAGCCTCTGTACTGGTAACAGCAGTCACCTCAGCTACCTCTTGTCCTACTACCGTCAAAGTCGGAGACCCAGGGTTTATTGCATTGCTGTAGGAAGAAAGTGATAGGATAGTGAAACCCGAGGATGCTCCCAAAGGAGTGGTTTCTGACTCCCTCAGAGACACTAGCAAAAGCCCCATCAGGAATCTGCCTTCTTATACTTTAGGGTCAGACCCATCCATTCTTCCTTTCCTTCACACTCCGTAGGGATGCGCTTGATGAAATCATGGCTAGATGGTGGCCTTGGTGTAGAAGAGTAAGTGCCTAGTAGGATAGTCAGTGTACAAGGGCTCTGTCCCGCTCTAGAGTAATTCCTTCTGAACTCGCTGTCACAGCCTTTAAAGTACAGGAATAATCTGATACCTTGCATTCTTTGGAGCCTGGGGGCAGTAATTCTTTGCTGTTATTGATAGAAAGTAGAAATGAACACTGCTAAACAATATTCCAGAACCCTACTATTCTTAGTTGTCTCTGTTTAGATGTAATAGCTTATTAGGAATGTCAGTATTGTTCCTGGAAAACCACCAGGAAAAGTGAGAAATGTGAAATATGACTATCATAACATTTTGTCCTGGGTCTTTCTGTTAACTGAGTAATCTGAGTAATTATGTCTTCATTCGGCAGACATTTATTGAACATCTGCGGTAGGCCAAGTGCACAAAAGTTCTAGAGATAGCTAAGATTTGATCCTAGCTCCTGAAGAGCTATTAATAAATGTTCTAGTTGGGAAGTAAGGGAGTGATTATAGAAGAGTATGATGTAGTAAGTTCTGTGAAGGGAGTGGGGGAGTACCTCAAGTTTAATAGGAGCAGAGAAGATGATCATATAAATTAGACTGGCAGGCCAAGGAAGGCTCCCCAAAAAGTCTCATGGTTCCTGGCATATAGTTGGGGGTCAGTAAGTAGTAGAAGGAGTAAGCTGAGTTTCAAAGGAGCTATTAGGCATTTACCAAGGAGGGACAAGTTGGAAGAAGGTAGCCAAGTTATCAAATGTGAACTTTAGAAAGATCACTCTGGTGGCAGCATTGATTGGGGAGGGCCCAGGTTAGAATCAGGTAACCTAGTTAGAAGGTGCAGTCCAGTGAGAAGTGAGGACAGGCTGAGTGATGGCAATGGGAATGGAGAGGCGAGGATAAATGTTAGGAATCTGTAGGACTTAGTGACTGCTTAACTAAAGGTGGGGGCGACATGACGGAAAGGGAGGAGTCCTGCCCTTCCCTGTCAGCCTTGCAGCAGATCCTGCTGCTTCTGGCTGGCTCTGAGTTCTAGTAGGGTACGTTGACTTTCTTCTTACCTGTATCCCCCTATCTATATTTTATGTTATGGCTCCCTCAGGCCTGTTGCATTAGTTACCATTCCTCCATCCGTGTAAACAGGGTAAGGGGATTTGGGTTTTATTTTTAGGAAGCATAAACTCACAGAATGATGATTAAATGCACGTTTACGTACTGCATATTGAGATTCCAGCCTTCTTCCCTGCATTCAGCTGCCCAGAATGCTGCAGCCAGGCACCCATCCTCCAGGAAGGCGAGTGAAAGATTCCTCCCTGGTGAGACTGACCTGCCCAAGAGAAAAGACCAAAAGATATTGACATTGTAAAATTGCCCGTCTAGGTCATCCTGGGTGATAGCCACATCCCCACAGAATTTCCACCAGTGGCGGAGTGCCTCACTCTCAGGCAACTAGAGGAAGAAACATATCCTGTAAGAAAGACAAATGGAAAGAAACAGAGGAAAAATTCAAAAATGCCATCTTGAAACAAGATAATACTATTTGGGGGAAAAAAGAACATTCAGAGAACGAAAAAAAAGTTTGTCAACTAAATATATGATAGTAAAAATGAAAAATCATTAGGTATTATAAGTAACCTATGGGAAAAAAATCAGATTGTAAGGTGCGGAAGCCTCCAGAAAACAGAGCAAAAAGACAAAGAAATGGAATATGGGAGGAAAAAAATAAAAGGATCAGTTCAGGAGATTCAGCCTTGACATTGTAAGGGTCAGAAAATGGAAAGGAATTATCAAAATGACTCAAGACGTGGGTCTTCAGAACTGGAAGACATGAATTTCCAGGTTGAAAGGGCCCACTAAGTGCCCAGCGCAATGGTTGATAATGGATCCCCACACCAAGGCACATTGTTGTAAAATGTCAGAATATAGGGTCAAAAGCTTCCAGATAAATCTCTTAGGAACTTATATAACTATCCTCTCTCATTCAACTTATCCTGTTCTTTATACCTTTTCATTCTGCTGTTGTGGTTTTGTTGGGTGTCAGGCAGGAAGGGAGACAAACAGGTGTCATCCGTCTGTCTCATTTAACCAGGACCCCCAACATACTTTGAAAATCTGCTGAAATGTCGGTTGCTATTGCTGTAGCTCAACACTCTCCTTCATCCTTCCTGCCCATATTGGTTAATAATTATCTTTCCCACCCCTATCTATAATTGTCTTGTATATCTTTTCCTCTTTAGTTCAATCAGAATCTGGTTGTGCCAACATAGTGTCTGCAGCCCCTTGCCAGGCAGAACCCCAGCAATATGAAGTACAGTTTGGACGACTGCGGAATTTTCTCACTGGTAAGTATTCAGCACTAGGAGCCTTTTCATATTAAGAAATAGAGTACTGTAAATTTCCCCTAGAACCTACTCTATTCTAAGTATGGCGTTAGGTACTAGAGATTCAGAGGTACTTTAACAAGACCAGCCTGAGCAAGAATGAGACACCCATCTCTACAAAAAATAAAAAAATTAGCCAGGTGTTATGGCACACACCTTTAGTCCCAGGTACTGGGGAGGGTGAGGCAGGAGAATCGCTCAAGCCCAGGAATTTGAGGTTGCGGTTAGCTGTGATGACACCACTGCACTTTAGCCAGGGCAACAGAATGAGACTATCTCAAAAAAGAAGGAAAAAAGGTACTTTCACACAGTTCTTACATTCTAACTTATGGTCTATTGGAATTCCTGAGAGAATTAAATCATGAGGTTAAAGTTGACAAGGGCAAGGACTTTGAGTTTTTTATTTAGTTTTATTAATGGCCTTCAGTACAGTGACTTGTGACTTGTGTTGAGTAAGTAGTGAAAGCTAAGTCAGCCATGTGGAGAAGCATTCTTAAATGCAGCATGTTTGAAATATACATTATATCTCTACTAGTAATACAGTACGTCTTAAAATGATCTTACTTCCAAACATGCAAGACAGTAGTCCTCATGAGTTAGCAGGCCAAAAAATTAAAAGTTGTAGTTTAGACCAGTTCATGGGTGGCAGAATGACCACTTGAGGTAGGAATCAAAAAAAATGTTGCACCACATATTAGGGAAGAAACAGTTCCATCAAATGCGAGAACTGAGTAGTCATTCTACATTAAGAGCCCTGGCAAATATTTCAGAAAAACATCAAGAGCCCCAAAAGATAAATGGGAAAGGAATGTGAACATAAAAATTTGCACCAAGATAAATCACTTTAGCAATGAACTAGAAGTGTTATTGCTTCACTGCAAAAATCATCACAGTTCTGTAATAATAAAATTATTCCAATGAATCTATTTTACATAGCTATGCTTCAGTGATTAAAAAAATACAAGCAAGGCCAGGAGTGGTGGCTCACACCTGTAATCCCAGCACTTTGGGAGGCCAGGGCAGGAGGATCACTTGAAGCTAGGATTCGAGACCAGCCTGAGCAACATATTGAGACCCAGTCTCTACATTAAAAAAAAAAAAAAAAAGAATTAGGCATAATGGTGTGCACCTATAGTCCCAACTACTCAGGAGGCTGAGGCAGGAGGATCCCTTAAGCTCAGGAGTTCAAGGCTGCAGTGAGCTATAATCATGCCACTGCATTTCAACCTGCACAGCAGAGCGAAACTCTGTCTCTTAAAAAAAAAAAAAAATGCACTAATCTGTATAATGTCATTAGAGTCATCTGAGTGTCATTCTTAATGGAAATAGGTCATGTCCATGCCAAGAGCTATCTCACTGGCATGAGAACACGGAGTATATCACTATTATACATTTGGTGCTTTACTTTGTGTCTGTGTTTCTCATTAGAAGGTATGTTCCATGAGGGCAGGGACTGTATCAATACATCTTATGACAGTATCTGGCCTAGCATGTAGTTAGCACTTAACACAGGTGCAGGCGGAATGAATGAAAGAAACAGGCTGAAAGAGGCCAGGCATTTCTTTCTAAACCAGCTTCCCCACCAGTAGTATGGTGAGATAAAGCTATCATGGAGAGATAAATATAATCATTTTTAAAACTGAGTAACGTAACTTTTTTATAAAGACAGAGTTAAAATTTTTCCATGAATATACACGAAAAAATGGAAAAATTTTTAAATAAAAACAGTTAAAATTTTTTTTAAATTGCTTAAAGCCTCAAAAACCAATGCCAGTGTTTAAAAATAACTCATTGTCTGCCAAGTTCTTGCTTACCTCTGAACAAAAGTCTTATTATAAATTCACTTTTTCTTTTTTTATCCTTAGTGGAGACGGATTACTGCTCTGAGATATTTAACATTCATATGATATGAGGAACTTCATTGGAGCTTCTTTCTTTTCAGCTTAAACATAATAGACTCTTTTTATTAAACCTTTAATCTTCATGATTTTTTCATTTTTGTGACTATTTAACAGACTGCTCTCTACTTATGAATCCCATCACTCAACAGCTGTGAACTGATTAAGATAACCCCCTTGAGGGTTTTATTTTGTAGCCTTTATTTCCTATAACATTTTGGCCATTTTCCCCAACTACAGACTAGTAAATATAGATTCTTTCCTTTAAAATACCAGCCATGATGGGGGTCAAGTAAAACTGGGATAACTCTAAGTGTGTGTAAGGCCAGGTATATTATTTTGATTATATATTTATTACCTTACATGCATCTTTACCATTAAAAATTGTTAACATAAGGATTATTTGCCCAGAACTTTACATTTCAATAGATTATAATCTATCAGCCCTTTCTTTTGTGATTTCTTGTCTTGTTTCAAAACTGAGAAAGTTGTCTGTTACTTTGTTTGTAATTTGATTCTTTAATCCTTTGGTCACAGATTATTTGGGGTGGTTAATATATATTATTCACTGTGGACTGCCTTTTCTGGAACATTTTTCTCTACCCTCAGATCTCTGAAGAGCAGTCAACTAAATCAAATGAACAAGTATTTCCTTAGCACCATGATAAAGTGTAAAATATAGTCATTAATCTAATTTGGAAGCAGTACTAATATAAAAAGACTATAAGTAAAAGTTTTAAAATAAAGTTTGAATATTGTAGAAGTGCTTTCCCAGACCAGTATAAGGTCAATTGCTGAATTATGTACATATCAGAATTGCGTTTGGAATGAAAGGAGAAAGAGATTTAGTCTGGGGTAGTCAGAGAAGGCTTCACTAAGCAGGAGGTAGGATTTTTTTTCCGGGGGGGTGTCCTTGTGGCAGGGTCTTGCTCTGTCACCTAGGCTGGAGTACAGTAGCATCCTTATAGCTCACTGCAACTTCAAACTCCTCTGAGTTCAAGCAATCCTCCTACCTCAGCCTCCCAAGTAGCTGGGACTACAGGTAAGTGCTACTATACCTGGCTAATTTCATTTTTTGTAGAGACAGGGATCTCACTATGTTTCTCAGGCTAGAGGTAGTATTTAAGTCAGCACTTGGAGGGTGGGTTGGATTTCAGTAGACTGTGGAAGAGAAGAAGGAGGAGGATTTGGGTAAGTGGAGGGACATGAACAAAAGGGCAGAGATGGCAACTCTTTGTGCAGGAACAACTAAGGAGCCAGCTTTGCTGAGTATGGGACTTTCAGACTGAAAATAAATGAGTATTAGTCTAAAAGCAATTTATAAAATGGTTTGGAAGAGGGGTAGCTGGGAGGCTGACCAATTAGTAAAAGTCCATGGCAATACTTAAGAAATGAGGTAGGGAAGGACCAGAACTTGACAGTGTGGTGGATGTGGAAGGCAGGGTCTTGATTTCATAGTTAAATTACCAAGGTAGACTCTCCAAGGTTCAGGAGTAAACGAGGAAGAAGGAGTGAGGATGACTCAGGTTTTGAGACTGTTGCAGGGAACAACACCTTATTGAACAGAAATCAGAAGAGGTTATAAATTTTTAAATTGTCATGACAATGACATCCTACTGTATATCTTGCAGTAGGAAATTTGGGGTCGGAATTGAAGAGAAAGATACAGACTTAGGATAAAGGACTTGGCATCAGCTACATGGAGTCACAAGTTAAAGTCTTAGGAAATGATAAAATCTCAAAGGAAAATACTAGGAAAAGATATAAGAGTATCTAAGGTTGTACCAGCCTGTAGTTTAGTCTTTTTTTTTTTTTTTTTTTGATACAGAGTATCACTCTGTTGCCCGGTTAGAGTGCCCTGGCGTCAGCCTAGCTCACAGCAACCTCAAACTTCTGGGCTCAAGCAATCCTTCTGCCTCAGCCTCCCGAGTAGCTGGGATTACAGGCATGCGCCACCATGCCCGGCTAATTTTTTCTATATATATTTTTAGTTGGCCAATTAATTTCTTTGTATTATTAGTAGAGATGGGGTCTCG
>CAUYRT010005600.1:0-15362 GCA_963574885.1 Lepilemur ruficaudatus
GCAGTGGAAGTGATGTACGCCCATTTCAGTACTGGCATGTAAAAATATCTCATGCACACTTCTCCGTGCTCTTTTCTCTTTCACTGAGTTGAACAGAAACTGTTCCAAATGATCTTAAAAACCAAGAGTTTAAGAGCTTTATCTGCATACATTTTTACTGTTTTGTGATGACTCCAGTACTAGTAAATGAATGACTAAACATTTATTCTTTTAAGTCATCATTGTTAATCTGTCAAATGAATAGATTTACATTAAATCTCACAGTTGTGAAATATAAAACAGAATTCCAATGAGAAAGACAACTATTTTTGTGTATGTGACCAATGATTCCCTCCTTGTAAGTGAAATAGTTGCAGTACCAAGACATGAAATGTGTAAGGGTAGGTTGACTGTCATGTGCTTACCGAAGTTTCCATTAGTCCTTCTGCAAACTCCCCCAAATTTAATACTGCTACATTAAAAAATTTTTTTTCACATTATTTTAACCCAGCCTTGAGTCTCCTCTTCTATTCCATACTTGCACCTACATGGTACATTGCTAATATCTTCCCATACTGAAACTTTGAAGCTGCTGATGAAGTAGATCTGTATGAGAAGCCAAAACGTAATCAAGATGTTGCTTGGTGAGCATCTATTTGGAGCAAAGGAAACTGGATGAATTAAGTATCTAATAGTATCAGGATAAAATGGCCAAATAGTAGCCATTTCATAATAGAATAAAAATAATCTTATCACTGACACCAGAATGAGATTAATCTTGATTTAGGTTTTCTATATCTGAAACTATCCTCAGATAGACACTACCAACAATTAATTTTGAATTTTTTTTCCATGCTCTCACTGCCTAATCCTCCTTGTTCTGATTAACCCTTCTCTTCTTTACACACAGTAATAACTTTGCTACATTCACTATGACATTTCACTGATCTGGGACACTTGACTTTGACTGATTGGGCTTTGCTTTTACATTTTAATTGAGAGTAAGTTATATTCCATTCTCTAAGTTCTTGGGGGAACAGGGAGCTCCTCAAGCATAGACAAATATTCTAAGCTGATGATCTCTGGCCTGTATGAGTTCTTTGGGAAGTCATTCCCACAATGCTCAAAGATTAATGATGCAAGCTTCTAACCCATAGAAGCCCTTTCTTCTACCAAGTCCTTTTGAGAAGAAATTATTGTGAGCTCCCAAAGTCCTTACTGGTGGTCAATTGTCACCTCCTAATTTGCCAAAGTATTTCATTTTGGACCCTTGTAGATTAACTCTTAGAACAAGCTTCTCCATGTTTCTGCCAGTTGTGTTGCCAGAAACTACTGTTCCCCAAATGTGGACATAACTAGTTCCTCAATTCCCCAGAGCACAGCTTACACTAAGCTCTCTATAATGCAACTTTAATGGTGGCTGGGGAATAACAAAAGTAAAATAGCCAGAGTGATTATAACTTCCAGAACTTGTCCGCTAGGTCTATGTCATGGAAGGAGGGATTCCTCATTCACCACTTTTGCCCATCTTCCGCCTTTTCTGCAGTGATGATTGATAGGAGAGTAGCCCTTCTCCGCAGAAGAAATCACTCACCCAAAAGCATGGAGATGGCCTTCAAATAGAAACACAGGTATATTTCCAAATGTCTGCCCTATTCTGTTTTAAATTATGTCATTCACATAATGCCGATAGTTCAATATATTTTGTTCTGCTATGTCCTGGGCAGTTTCTTGTCAAAATTTTTCCTCTAAGGTGAGATCAAAAAGAAGCACAAATAATTAGGATTTTTAGGTGCTATGCTTTTTAATTCCAATTGTAATATATAGTTCTTTGATACAGATAATATTTAAATATAAATTCATTTTTTAGCTTCCCTTGTTCTCACTTTCTTACAGTTGGCAGACAGCCAGGTTGTTCTGACCCATTCATGTTATCAATCTAAAAATGTTACTTGTAGTGAGAACTCTATCCCCTGAAACATGTGACTATCCCCATCTCTCACTGTCCAAGGATTCTTATGGCTTTGGAAATAAAGTTTATTTAAGGGGAGTTCAAAAATCATTAGGAAAACCATAGACAGTTGAAGTGCCCGTATGTTTCTAACACCACTATCAAAAATCCATGTGGTGTATGCCTCTAAGATAGAATATAATTTAATCTTTCCTTAAAAGGCAAGGCAAGGAAAATATTTTAATATAATTATACATTATTGGTGGAAAAAAATCCTAATTCCCTGAAATGTTACATAATGTTTTGTATAAAATGGAGAAATTTACCAGAAAGGTACTATTGTAATTTGGAGTCCACATACTCATAGATTCTTCTAATTCTAATTTGCCTTTTCCTGGTAGTCAGCAAGATCCTAATGCTTTGCTTGACTACTCAAAGAGTTGATTTCTTTTCAGTAAATTGAATCAATTTCCATTTGTTCTGGGTCTAGGAAATTTTATTTTCTCTTTTCTTTATTCAATTTTCAATTCATTCTTCCTAGAGCATAAATCAATGTCTTCCTTTGATTTCATGGCAGGTATTCCTGTTTCTTTTGCATTATAGTGAAGCCAGGGATAGGGGGAGGGAATCATTATATTAAGCATCATTCCAAGCTTTGAAGCTATAGTGGTACAAAGTAATCAATTAATACGAGGGTATTTATAACTCTATGGAAAATACCAAAAGCTTAATATCCAAGTACATGAATACCTTTGGAGCAATAATTAGAGACCCTTGAGTAGGTTTACCATTTTAGCGCAGTGTCATGGAGCATAAGTAGTATAAACCAAGAAAAAAAGTAATTATTCTTGTCTTAACTTTCAGAAGAACCTAGGTCATGGTAATGATTTTAATAAGACTCGTTTCTTCTTTTCCTAGCTATAGTCTACCTGCCTCGGTTTAGATTTGAAATTGGTGTTGATTAGTTTGCTAGGGCTGCCATTATAAGGTACCACAGACTATGTGGCTTAAACAACAGAAATTTGTTTGCTCACAATTCTGGATGCTGGAAGTCAAAGACTGAGATGTCAGGAGGGTTGGTTTCTCCTAAGGCCTTTCTCCAAGTCAAGTTTCTCATTGACTCGAAGATGGCTGCTGCCTTCTCCTTCCTCTGTCTTCATATGATCTTTCATATGATCTGCATATGATCTGTGTGCCTGTGTTCTAATCTCTTCTTATAAGGACACCGGTTATATTATCTTAGGGCCCACCCTAGTGAACTAATTTTAACTTAATTACCTCCATAAATATCCTACCTCCAAATTCAGTCAAATTCTGAGATCCTGAAGGTTAGGACTTCGACATATGAATTTGGGGTTAAGTGGGGACAATTTAGTGCACAACAGGTACAATGAACCCTAAAGTGCACTCTGTGTGGCCTAGCAGAGATCACAGAGACACTTTGCCAGACTTAGGTGAAGTTCAGATCCATCTTTTGTATCTGCCCTGATAAAAAGGAAAGCTATAGGAAATAATAATGTATACTTGTAACCATATGGATCAAAACACTGGGAGATCAATGAAAACTTTAAACTTTTCCCGTCACATGGTATTAAGAGATTTAATCCTCTCTCCAGCCCCCTAGTCTCCTACTCCCAAGAGTTCATTCCTAACATCCAGAGATATTTGTGGGGGCATTATGAATATACAACCTTGAAAATCCATCAATTATTAAAAGGAATGATTTATTTTTGACCCCTTGAATCAATATCCCATCAATCACAAGTATTCTCTTATCACTTTGTAGTTTAAAATTTAATCCTTATAGTATTATACTTAAATAAATTTCCATCCTTCTTAAAATTATTTACATGATGCAAAATAATGGATTAAAAAGTAAAAAAAAAATTGTTTTAAATAATTATTTAGCATCAAACAACAGAGCTCAAGGATAAGTGGATTTTTAAAATAAAAATTTATTTATATCAGTTGATTTGTTCATACAACACTAGGGAAAAAGACAAAAAGCTAGGGCATGTGACATCATGTCAGAGCCTTACTTCTGTGAGTTTTAGGAATTCACAGTTTAATCCAAGTGGCAGAGAATGGTAATGAGGGGGACCAAGAGCTACAGTGTTTGGACATGTACTTCATTATTTTAAAAGCCACTTTAAAAGTCCTCTCAAATGAATTCTTAATTGCCCTGTTTTTAAATGAGGCCCTATTGGAAGCGCTTTACATTCAATGCAGTCACATTAATGGAAAGTGTGAAAATACAATGAAAAATTGCAGAACTCCAACCCCATCAGGTGGAACGTATATTACACGTTTATATAATATTAAATATATATACATTTTAGAAAAGCCAATCAATAATTAATACTCAATAATTTAGTTGCCACCCAAATTTGTGACAGGCTTGTTGATATTTGGCATTCTACATGCAAAAATATAGATGATTGATATTTTCGCTCTTTGTTATCAATTCCAGGTGCTCCTTAAATTCACTCTTTATTGTTTTTGAGTTTACTTCTGCAATTGCACTTGACTTCCTTTGTGGTTAAGTCTTTTAACTTCAGATAGTTTAAGATGGAAACAGACATAAACTAAGGTCTAAGAAAATCTCTAAGGTATTTAATTCTGTGGCTTTACCAAAACATGAAAGCCAAGGACAATTATGGCTTTATTCATTTCAATAACAGAGTTTTCTTTATGTAGTTGTTGATATTAAAAAAATACAGCAATCAAAAATTTTCTTTGGAACATGCTTCTAAGATGCCAGGATATTTTAAAGGAAAGATAATTTCAACAGAACTCTCATTCAAATGAAGGACAGTGTCAAACTATAAAGAACAGAAAGTAAATAGAATAGACCAAATGGTTCTAAGCTTTCACAGCTCAATTATTAGACTTGCCTGAATGAAATAAACATGTCAGATCAAGACATTTGTTTTATCCCGATTTATGTAGATGAACACCTGGTAAACCAATAATAGTTTTCAGAACAGATTTTCACAAATATTTTATTGAAAAGCTTTTTAAGTGCCATTATTTTTTAATATTACATTAAAGTTATATAGAGAGATATGTATTTGACAGATATGCGTATATACAGATATACATACGGTTATGTGTACATAATATATATACATATACAAATACACATGCATTCATATACTTAAGAAATTTATAGTCATGACACAAGCAACAAGCCACAAATGCTAGATTTTACATAAAATATAAAGAACTGTATAACCTCTAGTTTTATGTGGCCTGTTTTTGCAAAAAAAAAAAATGCAGTATTTGCTGAGAACACATATATCCTCTGACCATAACAACACCCAGAATATTGTTAAATACATATTAGATATCCAGTATGTGCCTGTTTACTTAGTTTAGTTTGTAATGGACAGAAAGGTAAACTTTGTAAAATGACAGGATGTTTTATATTTTTTTCTCTCCCTCTTGAAATTCTTTCCTGGATTAACAGTAACAACAATAGCAAAGCTTGGATGGGAACCAAAACCAAAACAGAGCAAAAAGCAAGAAATGAATTTTACCTTTTATTTTACATAAATGAAAGAAGCTGATTTAAGTTATTTTGGTACTTTTTCATAGAAATAAAGAAGACTCACTGAGGTCTATAATTGTATTTTTTTTAGCTTTCTCATAAAAAAAAAGTCAAAATATGGAGTAGTCTGTATTGCTGAATATATTACATGTAAGGCATTGTTCAAGGTATTCGCAAACAAAAACACACAAAAGGTTGAAAAACCCCTATTATATAATATATAATACATTCTATTAAAAATAAAATGTGTGTCATATAACAAATGGGCTGCCAATTTAATAGAAGATAAACATTATCAGGCTTTTCTTTTTAAATTGTAATAGTAATAAATGAGATTCTGTTATTTTAATCTCTGTGTCACATTCAAGAAACACAGATCAACAGTCAAAAAATGTAGTATCAAAATAAATAAAACTCTTGAATATTTTGAACAATTATAAAGGAAACATAAAGAGCATGACAATATCTAGTTTCTTTCTCCACACCTTCTGCTACCCTCAGAAACCAAAACAACCTTGTTGATTCTCACTGTAAATTACCTACTTGTTGGCTAGACGTGCATGCATATTCCAGGACCAGCCCTGGAAAATGAAATTCATACTCCTGCTTTTGCATCTCTCAAAGCATCTGCTTATCTACACAGTGACATTTTTTCTTTCTACTTTACTTCTCTCTTCTTCTCTACTCAAGAAAAGGCCAACAAGTGGGAATGAGGTTGTATGGTCTGCATGCAGGAAGGGAGATGAAGCCCAACAACGTGGCATGTCAGTAAGAATCCAATGAAAATACCTACCCTTGCCGGGGATCTTTCTTTTCTCTTTTCTTTTGTTTCTTTCCAGGCTGGATATCTCTTAAGGACCTCACTCAAAAAATTCTTTGTTATCAACACCACCCATCTTCAAATAACCAAACTGATTGAGGAGAAGTAATAAATCAGTCTATAATTTCTTACTATTATGTATTTTTTCAGAGGCTAGACAAAGGTTTGACTTATTATTGACCTTGTTGATTTATTTTGTCAGGAAACTTAATAGGAGACTGGTCATAATTCAAAGAGTATATTTTTTAAATCTGATAAATAGACCTGAGTATTTACCTCAAATATATTAGCTATCTTAGATAAGGAAAAATTCTAATTTTATTCATATGTCTCTGAAAATAGATGGATTATGGATTATGACTTGGGCATGATGTCTTTGCTATGAATGGTCTTTCTAAAATTTCTAAAACTCTTTATTTATATTTAATATTGATTATTCATGATTATTTGAATAATTGGGATTATCATGTTCCTATATTACATTTTGTAATCTCAGAGTATAGTTTAAAAGTCCTCTCCCATTTTTATTAATCATCTAGAAGGTTTTTCAGCATGTCCACTGTCCTGATACACAATAATTTAGGATGGTGCAGTACCAAACATGAAACTGCGTTTCAGGTTGCAAGTGAATGTGAGGAATCATTTATTTGTACTTCTAACTAACATCTGAATTCTAACTGATAGTAGAAATTAGCTAACATGCTGTGAACAAACTCAAATTTCTTAACAAATAGAATCAAGAAGGCTATACTGGGCTGGGCACAGTGGCTCATACCTGTAATCCTAGCACTCTGGGAGGCCAACGTGGGAGGATTGCTTGAGGTCAATCCAGCCTGAGTTCGAAACCAGTCTGAGCAAGAGTGAGACCCCGTCTCTACTAAAAAATAAAAAGAAATTAGCTGGACAACTAAAAATATATAGAAAAAATAAGCCGGGCAAGGTGGCACATGCCTGTAGTCCCAGCTACTCGGGAGGCTGAGGCAAAAGGATTGCTGGAGCCCAGGAGTTTGAGGTTGCTGTAAGCGAGGCTGATGCTACGCAGGCAACAGAGCAAGACTCTTTCTCAAAAAAAAAAAAAAAAAAAAAAAAAAGAAGGCTATACTATAAAAAACATTAATTTTTAAAATAAAAGACAATAAAATAGTATTATTTGGTTCCACTAATCCCTGAATCTAAATGGATGTATTTTCTTTTTCAACCAGATACACACACAAATACCCAGGCTACTTATAAGATAATAGGGAAGATACATAAATAGAGAAAGGGATTGATTCATGCAATTTGAAGTTTGGCTTCTACTGTATGATGTGATAATCAAATGATATGCATAATTATTTAACAATCTTATGTGCTTAGAATAAATATTTGCGGCAGCTTAGAGGCAAGGACTTCTTTCAGAATTCTATTGTTTCCCTTTTGCCTATCATCCCCTCTATCACCTCCTTATCTCATGTCCTCCCCAAGTCAAAGCAGGATTTTTAGTAGATTTTTTGAATTTATCCAATTAATTTAGTTTCAGAATGAATGGAGAATAATATTTATTCCAAAATTCACAGGAACAAAGACCAAAAAAACCCAGTTAAGATTAACTAAATCTGACAATATAACATATGTATTCTTTCTTCCTAATTAAAAACAAATGTTACACTAGATATTAAAAAGCAACATATTATGAATGAATGTGATGCTTAACGTACTCTGATTTAATTTTTTACCTCCCTCCCTTTTTTCTAAAAAAACCCCCAAAAAACCCACAATTATTCAGAGCAAGGAGTGATAAAGATGGTTCACAGCAGGGTGAGTAGCTGGGAAGGTGGCTGAAGGATCTATTCCAAACATAACAGTTGACATGGCATTGGTAGGATGTGACTTCCAGGGCTACCTGTGATGAAGACCACATATCCTGGTCATGCTTTATTTTTGTCAAAAGAACTAGGAGTAGACTATTAAGCACTATTTTGCATTTCAATAAGAATTTCAGATTGATTCAGAACAGGTTTAATTAGAGTCCCCCCGTTATTAATAGCAATGAAGTGCTGAGTCGGTGGCAAGAAATGATGTGCAATACTGTTCTAAATATCGGTGATTCCACATTAAGGAGAAAAATAATCGAAGTCTGACATATAGATAAAAATTTTTCCTTTAATATTGGTCTTACTATGCTAACAGCATGATGATATAATCCCTAGCTCTATGGTCTTGTTTATTTAAAAAGTCAGTTCCTGGAATTGGGAAAGTACCTTAAAAGAATAGAGAAGAGGATGCCATTGAATAATGTCACTTCATAACTCACAAATCTCTGTACTAGGATTGTATCATAAACATCTGCCTGAAACTACATTGGGAAGTAAAAATCATCTATCTTGGGCTCCTCCTCACCCTCACTTTTACACTTCTAGCTTACAATTTGTTTTTCGTCTACTAGAGCCACAGAAGATGCAATGAGTTAGGTGTTCCTTCCTAAGAATAAATAACTAATAGAAACCTAACCCCCAATGTCAGGCCTTCCCTGCCAGGTCACATTCCCGAGAGCAGGTTATCTCATCCAGGTCTGAGAGGGCAAGTAATCTGAACAAGTGAAAGATTTTCATATGGTATGAGGGAGATTTCATGAAATAGTGTCATGTTGGCAACCACAAGCTCTAGCTAGGCTATGTATGAGTATGACAAATAAATAACACAAAATTATTCTCCCTAAAGGGCTAATTTATGTTAGGTAAAATTCAGGTCAGACTTAGGTCTTTCTTTCCAAACAGCTTATACATTCATCTCTGTTTCAACTTTACTCACCCTAGATGCAAATCAAGTCAAATCAAAACATTTACTCTTAGGAAGTGAGAAACATATGTCAGTTCATGGCCTCTATGTATACGAGGTTTAGATTCCTGCTACCCAAGAACCTGAACATGCATTTTAAATTCAGTGCTTTTTTGGTCGATTATATTCCCCAAAGTTTGTCATAATCAACTGAAGTGAAGCAAAGTGATTTTTCCTCTAGGGAGACACTAATCAGGCTGGAAATATTGGTGATTTGGGCCACTCTTTAAAGTCCAGAGAGTGCTCTGGTTTCGGCATTAGGCACTAATTCGGTTTGTTTGACTGTTAGAGTTGATCCTCCAGGCATAAAAGGATGTTTAGTCATCAAACAAACAGGATTACTGTATCTTGGACTTCTGCCACTGGAAACCATTAGTGGGGTGTGTCATGGGAGGCAGGGCGGAGGTATAGATGGGGAAAGTCAGGTTCCTATCCTTCAGAGACCCATTTCAATGAAATAAACTTAAACTTAGTAAAAGATTTTGAACACTAGGCCCTCTCTTTGTTCCCAATCCATTCCATGCAATCTTAGATTGCATAGAATTGGAAGAGGCCCTAGAGGTGTTTTAACCAACTTCCCATCCAGGGTAAAAAAAATATTTCTACAAAATAATTTTGACAAATGGTTATCACAGACTCAAATTTTTTTGAAAAATCTTATATTCAGAGAAACTTTGCTTTCCTGTATCTTTTACTTCTTGGAGATATTTTACACACCGATGCAATGAAGATCAATAAATCAAATCCCAGTATCTTTTTGACAGACCTGGCAGACCATGGAAGACAACAATTATATCCTCTAAATTCACTTTTTTAAAAAAAGCTTAACAAGCACAGCGTTGTTACTTCCAGTTCTCTTGCATGAGTCAAATAGCTTAACCTCACATATCTGTGAAGCAGATTGTATTTAAAAATTTGCTGTCCTGGAGAAATGCTCTGAAGCCTGTGATTTGTGAAGTTATGAAGGGGATTGTACTAGGGTTTGAACCAGGCTTACAGGTTCCAAAGTTGAGTGCTCTTACACTATTACATGCTCTCCTTAGCACATATGATCACCATATTAAAGATGCCTCCTTCCCCAAACTACATCAGCTGAAAGAAAAATTAAGACTTACCTGTGAGTGGATTTTCTTAGAAAAGAAGGCTGTAGAAATAGATAATCTGTGAATAATTCTATCACTGAAATCCCTAATGTAGTTCCATTACCCAACATATCAAAATCTCTCTGATCCCTCAGTATGTTTTCCTTTTTCATTTTAATATATCCTTGATGATGGCTGTGCCCTAAAGCCCTCTTCATTTGAAGTGGTAATTGTATGGTTTCTCAGAATTTAAATTATAATAAAATGCATGCAGACAAATACCAAGCCATGAAGGTCTTGCATGTTGTTTCTAGACGTGAATTTGCAAGAATAACAATGGCAAGGCTGTGTTGTTGCACCATCAAATTAAATAATTAAAACTATTTCCCCCATACATATACCCCACTATCTTTATGGCTAATAATTATAACAATACACTCAGATGCAGGCAAGGATATTATTAAATAATGCCTGAAATTTGACGTGGCCTCATCAGCCACCTGAGGCGAAGCGTAATTGCCCTGTTTCTGTGCATTATCAGATAGAAGACAGTGTTGCTGAATGTTATTACTTAAGTGTTTTAATTTTTCATTGGGTAAAATCATTACATCCCTGCATTATGAGTGGCTGTGTGGTGAACGTATCTGGTCAGGGGTGGGGCTGCTGTTTGGAAGAAACCTAGGTGCGGTGTTGAAAAGAGTGAGGTTTCATTGAGAAGACATGCATTTTACCTCTTTCCTGGCACCCAGGGAAGAGAATCTGCTTAGTCTCAGTTTTCTAAGGAAAGCAAAGCTCACTGTCTTCAGTTCATTAAAGACATAACCATAACAAAAACTTGCTGACAGTTTGTAAAGCTGTTGTTTTAATTTTTGTAGCAGAAACTGTCCTCTTTCACCGGGAGGCAGAAAACAAAAAGCATTTAATATTATCACAAGCCACAAAGACATCTTTACTAATGTTGCTGATACAAGCAGCCCTGACAGATGCGTGACCTCTGCTAGGACGGTAGAGAATGTAGTCCCAAGACTCAAGGGAACTAACTGGCTGTGTCCCTTGCAGTCTGGTCTCTCCCGGAATAGGAATCAACTGCTGCTTTTGGGACTAGTAGTAGGTCACATGGAACAAGCGTTAAATTCCCCTGGCCACCTGGCACGGTATAAACATTTCATTATGTTAGAGGTCACAGCAATGGCATGGTTAGGGTTCAGTTTTTTGTTTGCTTGTTTTTTGTGTGTGTGTGTTTTTTTTTCCTCAGTAAACTCCAAAATTACTTTAATTAAACTTCACTTCACTTTGGCTCATTGTCCTCATGATGAAGCCCAGCTTCCTTAACAGGGTATAGAAGGCCCTTTACAATCTAATTACCTGCATTAATCTGCAGGCTCATCTGTTCTCTTTTCTTTATGATCTCTCTGCAGTGTGCAGACTTTTAGCTCTCGGAATGGCCATGACTTTTCCCCATAGGGCCTTTGCAGGCTTTCCCCAATCCTTAGATGACTCTTTCTTTTAATATCACCTTCTCTTTCCTTCATCTTTTTCATTGGCTTTTCCAATCCTAGAGTTCAGTTGCCTTTGTTTCCATATTTCTACTAGGCTAGGAGCACCATGAGGGTAGGATTTGTGTTTCTCCCTCTCTATTGCTTCCTTAACACCCAGCACTGATTATACACGTAAACAATGATTGTTGAATGAATAGATCATGGAAAAATTATAAGATGTTATAGTCAGAATCATGAAACATAAAAAGAAAGAGTCATAGAAAACTTAATATCACCTTTATACCAGAAGGCTTCAAAGACTTCTCCCTGTGTGTCCATAGTAGGTAGAAATTGCTTCCAGTTCTCAGTTCCAGAAAATATTTTAGTACTGAAAAACTCTTTTGCTTTCATTCATTCATTCATTTTGGATTAATTAATTAATTTATTTATGTGCACTAACTGAATATGTTTCCTTCTTTTCACTAACTGCTGTGAAGCACAGATCCAAATTTATGGCTGTATTTGGTCCACTGACATAACTTCTGGATAAACTTACTTACTTACTTTTAATCTCATTTTTTGTGTCTCTTTGGCTCTGAATATTGCTTCATAAGATCCCTCATTTTAATATATCATTTGATTTTTTGTACAATGAAACAAATTATTATATAATGAATGATTAAATTATTAAGTTAATGTTTATTCATTTATTTTTACATGAATATTTTTATGTTAAATAAATTTATTTTCATTTTCAAAGCTCTTAGAACTTTGTGTTATTAAAAATTGAGTTCTATATGTTTTTCTCTCAATTGTACTATGAAAATTCACAGAATTCCGTTTCACAAGTGGGTAAACAAAGTCAGAGACAGAAAATAAATTTCACTGGATTGTATGAAAGGCTAGTACTGTCATTTGAATGAACCAAGCAGCTTTTCAACTTAATACTGGAGTTCTAGTCAAACTTAAACTGAAGTTTATTCCTTAAATGAAAAACTATTAGACTGAAAACTCAGTTTGAGCTATTTGGTGCTGTGTTATTGTTAGAAAAGTTCTTATTGGTGGATTTGGGTTAATAGCTGCCATTTTCCTCAAGAGGTGTCAGATGGCACTAGAAATAATCGTTTCTCTAATCTTGCTATTGTATAGCTGATTTTTGCTAATTGGCTTGAGTCTGTTTTAGTCAAATGTAAGTTCAGAAATACTCCATTAGTAACCACGTTTATTCAGCCTCAAAAAGCTCAGAGAAGACAAAACTTAAAACATGCGCTGCTATGGGGCCCTCTTTTGCCATAGTTTGCAGCCTGTGGTTTGTGCAGATATTATGAGGATCTGATTGAAAGTGAAGGAAAGCAAAATCCATACAGCAAATTATCTTCAAGCTACATTTTATAATTTTATTAGTTCAAAGTATCCATTAAAAAGACATAAATTTTACTAGTGCTGCTTTCGTTCTCTTATTTTGAACTGCAGCACTTGTCTGGGAAGATGTAGTGATCATTTCATGTCTAGCGAAATGACCTGACATTTTTCTTAGTACATAAAAATGCACATTGAGATTTTACTGAAAAAAATAAAAAAAATAAAACAGTTAAGCAAGCCAAAGACCCTAACTCAGTGGATGTTACATCTTTACTGATCAAATCTAGTCTTTCCAAAGATATGAACTAACAATACTGGCATTTTCTGTGAGAACTGATTTAAAAAGCAATGCCACGGTTATTTTTTATTTGTTTGTTTTTCATTTTTAGTCTCTATGAGTAATTGAATTGTGATATATAAAAATTTGATTGACTGCCTCGTACTATGTTTTGATCATAAAAAGCATTCAGTGTAGCATACTCGATCAAAAAAATCTGTGGTAGAGACTGCCAGTAAATTCCCATTTCTGATCCTTTCCTCCTCATTAGGCACAACAAGTGGCCCTACCCTTTTAATTAGGTGCAAAGACTGGGTCACTGTGTGTTGGCTTCCTTGGAGAGAGATCAGGCTGTCATGTATATAGGAAGGAGAAAACATTTAGTACATGGTGAAAAGGAAGGATAGCTTGGTAGAGACTGGCCAGGGTAGGGCCTGGCAGGCCATTAGGACTAGTTTTAGCCAAATCAAGGAGACCAAAAGTGACATAATTTTGGTCCAAGGCGATTAAGAGCAAGTGTACTACTTCCAGTGTTGCTTACAATGCTACATCCATGCTAGATGGTACGTGCTGGATTGAAACTTGTATCCCTGTGTAAATGAACAGAAAAAAAGTCTATCAAATGCATCAGATTTGTCTGAACCAGAAATAAACTCTCAGCATGGTAAGTCACTGAGAGTTAATTGTTATCTAGTTTAGTATATCACCACTAAACCACACTGTGGTCCAGAATTTTCAGTCTTATAAATGTGAACTCAGTTCCTAAACTCAAATACATTCTAGTTATGTCCACATCCTCTCTTTAGAATAAATAAAATGAATTAATATTTTACCTATCAATCAATCTAAATGAGTTTCCTTATCAATTTCTTAAAGAATACTTCAGATGAACTCTAAGATAGATAGAGTAAAATAGTAAAATGGCAAGATTTTATAACGTTTTGCGTATAATTTAATTAATTTCCAACAAAATCTGGAAATTTCCATCAAGATCTGCTGAGATTTAAAGAGTGTCTTAAAGATAACCAAATAGATATATGACAAATCAACAATTAGTTCAGTAATTTCATTGTGAAGACTCTATTAAAAAATACAGAAACAAATATTTTGAATTGAAACAAAATGGAACTACAAGGTGAAACTGTTTTTAAACTTTGGGTGTTAGTCTAAGGATATTTGATTATTGTCACTTTTTTGTTGATGTTATTTAGAAGCAAACTGAAAAAAATGAAATAGGGTAAAGGCAACGATGATAAATAAAATTTTATCTTTGGATATAAATAAAAATTAGCTGACATTTACTTATTTAGACATCAACAGTTATTTATTGAACTAATTATACTCGTACTAATTATGCTCACAATGCTAGGTGCTGAAAATAAAGTTGAATAAGATAGAATCTAGGCCCTCAAGGAATTTATGGTTACAGTGGGGAACAGATTACAAAACACATGATAGCAATACAGACTAAAAAAAAGAATGTTATAATGTAAGTACATTCAATAAGCTAGTGCGCCATGGAGTCGAGGTAGGTAGGTGATATGAGCTAAGCAGGAAAGATTTTTATTTTAGATTTAAAATAAAATCTTAAGGCTTCCCCCTCAGCCCCCACTGGCTGATTGAATGGTCCCTCTCCTGGCCAGGGGGATATCCTAAAACTAAGTTGCCTGCCAGGAGGAGGCGGGAGGTCAGATATGCCTCATCATGCCTCCCTCCCTTCTTGGAGATATCGTTTGTAACTCATTGACGGGCCTATCCTTTAGATAAAGCTTCATGTCTTTAACCAATTAAAAGTCAAAGAAGCTTTAAACCTACCTATAACCTGTAAGCCTCCCCCCTGTTCGAGTTGGCCCACCTTTGGGGCCAATCCAATGTATGCCTTCCATATATTGATTTATGACTTTACCTGTAACCCCTGTCTCTCTGAAATGTATAAAACCAAACTGTAACCCAACCACAGTGAGTCCACTTGGTCAAGGCTTCTTGGGTGTGGTTCCAGGTCATGGTCCTCAAATCTGACTCAGAATAAACCTCTTTAAACTATTT
>CAUYRT010005601.1:0-137071 GCA_963574885.1 Lepilemur ruficaudatus
TATCACAGAAAAAAGAACATAAAATATCTCATTAATTTTTATACCAACTACATATTAAAACATAATATTAGGTTATTAAGTATGAAGTGTCCGATTTCCTTAAGTACTAAGACCCCCTCATCTCTACAAAAAATAAAAAAAATAAAAAAAATTATCTGGGCATAGTGGTACACACCTGTAGTCCCAGCTACTTGGGAGGCCGAGGCAGGAGGATCACTTGAGCCCAGGAGTTTGAGGTTGCAGTGAGCTATGATGATGCCACTGCACTCTAGCCCAGGCAACAGAGCAAGACACAAAAAATTTTTTTAAAAAATTACATTTGTGGCTTGCACTTTATTTCTATTAGCAGCACTGGTATAGAAGTTGAAAAATAAAAAAAAGATAGTGTGTTCCCAGTTCTGGATAAGAACTTTTTTAAAAAAAATATTAAATCACCAATTACATGTTTTTTCAGATGAAACATGCATATTTTTACACAGAACATATTCTGACAGATCTGAGAGAAAACATGAAAGATGTGTGCTTTCTATCATAATGATTATTTTTCAGATAACAACAGCTGTTGGCCTCTACAAGCAAGAGACCGTCTTTCCACATACCACCAAGTCCTAGCGTTCAATCATGAAAGAAAGATAATTCTCCATGGGCTTTCTCCACATGCTTTACATCAGCAGCAAGCTGTGCCTTCGTATGTGCTCCGAAAAGCCAGACCGAGTCAGGGCCGCCTCCTGGCTGACTGTTGGCCGCTTCTCCCTTAATATGGCAAACACAGAGCGCTCACATCTGGCTGGTTCAGAAGCAAATGAATCATTCGACACCTGCACGGAACCCCGACCAAAAGGGAGCCTCAGACAGGTGAGTGCTGCCTTGGCTTTTCTTTAGTTACAAAGGTGATTAGAAACAGTCAGTCTCTCTAATGCCCGTGAAAAAATTGGTTAAAAATCAACTGTGAAAGAAAATCATCTTCAAAAACTGCTTAAACGTTCCCTTACAAATTCCGAGACCCCATTTATCCCATTTTGTGCTCAAGAATTACCTCAGCTATCAAAACCTAATTAGACGTGTGCTGTGTCCAACATGGCAGCTGCCAGCCCCATGTGGCTATTTAACTAGAGTTAACTAAAATTAGATATCCAGTTCCTCGGTCTCGATGACCACATATAGCTAGAGGCATAGCAGACAGAAGGGTGAAGAACATTCCCGTCACTGCAGAAAGTTCTTCTGGACAGTGTTGAATTGGATAACATGCAGTAAGTTTGTAAACCAGAAAACTTACAGAAAGAAATGAACAGGGGAGAGGAAGCATGTGACTAGAATACAGACTAAGAGACCCTTTCAAGGGGAAAAAAATTAGTTCATTGCAGTTACCTTATGTCAAACCAAACAAAAGGAAATGTTCATTGCTAGCTCGGCGAGTTCATCTGTTATGCTTAGAGATGGAGACAGGCAGAAAGTGAGTAGTCAGAAATTTCATTTATATAAACTGGTTTAATACTTGCCACGACCACACACAAACTAAAATTTGGACAAAAATTCGCTGATGAATTATGATTTTGCTTTCTTGCAAGAGAGAGCTAGGCTCAGTGGCATTTATTCTTGGGCTGAGTTCACAAGTCAGACAATGGTTCTCTCCTTAATGGAATAAATTGTACTGTTATGCATTAGAGAATAAATACATTTTTATCAAAGGGTAGGAAAAATCACAACACATGCACTTTCCATGTTTTTCTAGTCTACTAGGAAGAAATAGATAAAACTGTAGAAAGGAGCGTAAACAGTCAGTTAAATAAAGGTTAAAAGCCTGCTTCTGGAATCTGAAAGGCTAGATTTTGCAGCTTCACTACTTTCTAGTTACGTGAGCTTGTGTACTGCCTCAGTTTCTCCGTCTCCAACGTTTAAACAAGACAATGCCTGAATAATTCTTGGTACCTGCAATTTCCGACTAAAGGAGTGCTTAATGATGGATGCAAGCATGCATCCTTTGCTGCTAATTACTGATGAAAAAATGCACGGTACATTTTCTCAGAATGTATACAAATAAGTATACGTTATGTGGCAATACCACAAAACTATAGCAAAAATACCACAGACCGCTCGTATGCCCCAGAGGTTGCTTCCACGGTAGACAAATTACTAGTGCTGTATTGTCATATCCCACGGCTGTGAGTTGCTTTCATAAACCTGGGTTATGATACTGGGCTTCCTTGGGAGACCACAGAACATACGGGATTATTTAGAATTTCCAAAGAGCCCAGAGGTAGCAGAAAAAAGGGCCTCGAGGGACCTGAACGTCAGAAGTTTGCTTTCCTGGTCAGTGGGTACAATCAAACTCAGGGAGTACTTTCTACAGGTGCTGAAGTGTGTGTAGCACGAATATTTAATCACACATCACTGTCAAAGCTGGACATTTCCACTAGTTTGAAACATCAAACACCCAAGTTTCCATTTGTGAGACAATATTTCAAAATAAAATTATTTTTTCCCATTTGTGTAGAGCCCTTGGGAGAAGCGTCATACCTGAGACGCAGCAGGCTACAGGAGGAGTGAGTTTTCTAGAGAAGCTTCCACAAAAAGAAACATGAACGTATTCTGCGTCAGTAAGATGCATGGCGGGAAAATGCCCAAATGCCAGGACATTCCACTTCAAGACTGTAGCTTTGCCATTAATCGCTACTAACTTGAAGACTTACCTAACATGGTAACAGTATACAATAAACCGCATGTGCTTGATTTCTGCAACCGTCTATACCACAAAAACTCTGTAAGTCATGAAAATATTTAGAAATTCCAAAATCTGACATCCGAAGTATATACACCAGATTGTGTCTTATGCTTGAAATGGACAGAAAAATCCTTCATCAGAGGCTGTCTTCCAAAAATGATTTCAGAAAATGTGATTACTCCATAAAGAGTGCTAGTTACTAGACCCCTCAGAAGGTGCCTGAGAAAGGCATACATAGCACACGCTGTTTTCTGCATGGTAGGACGTATCTGAACAGCTTCAGTGAATACAAAAAACCCTGACCCACAATGGTGGCACTGTGATGGGGCATGAATCGTCTACTTATTTATTAGAGCGTATAAGTTACCAACTGGTACATACAGCACCAACTGCAAAGTAAGCCTTCCTTCCAGATGAAAGAGGGCTGGGAGCTGAAAGACATGAGCCTGCCTCAAACCTCAGCACTCACACTGATAGCTGCATGACCTCAGTTTCCTGAACTCTAAAGTAGAAGTCACAATGCCCGCCTTCGAGACTGGCGTCAAGGAGAGGACCAAGAGGAGATACCACCTGCCATACAGCTTGTAAAGGAAACACAGACCACATTTTCCACGGTACCCACATCCACGGCAGACTTAGCAGTCTTTATATTTGCTGTTCCTGTTATGTATCTACGAATATGTACATTTAAGGTTTTGTTACGATAGATGTATACATGCATGCTGCCATATTTGTATAGGTAAATACGTATATGTATATGCATTGCGTGTTTCTATATAAAACGAGTGATTTTTGCTCTTCAATCTTCAAATATTTTCTTTGGATGTCAATTTTTCTTTCTGTCTGTCTTTCTGGATTCAGATCTCAGAATCCAAAAGAAATCTAACGTCCCCGAAGTTCTTCAGTATTTATTGAATAAATCGTGATTATGTTTAAGAGTAATTCTTTATTTTAGCGTTTTGAGCCAACGTGCTATTAATATATTTCTGATCCATACCTGAAATGAAGACAAATATCTAAAAGTAATACTCTTATTTCCAGTGCTCACCTAACACACCCGGGGAAGATAAGAAAATTAACTCACAGGGACCAGTAACCTGTTGGAACTCTACACTACACGCGCTCAGCTCATACGGGCAGCCTTTGTGCTGACGATCGGCTCTCAACACCTCAAGTACACGTCAGAGGAACTCAGGCTGATCAGTTTACCCAAGCCCCTTGCCTACTACTCCCATTTGCCCTCTTGAATTTCATTTCCTTCCTCAGAACGAAGAATCCCATCTGCCAGAAGGAAACATGCGTAGCCAACTTGACAAAAGTGGGATCCCCACTTTCGTAACAGCTGTGAATCAAAACACGAGTGACTGAAATTAACCGCACAGTGCTTCCAAGCAGATGTGCGCCCAGAAACCGACTCCAGCTCTGCGTTCCCAGGCACCGCGTGTGAATCACCCGCAGACGGCATGGTGGGCCGTGTTCTCACCTTGCTGTTACTCATCGTCACTCACGATCGCTCTCAACATTCTCTGAACTATTGCAGACTTTGAAATAATAATAATAAGTTTAGGATCTTTCTTATTTCCAAAAAAGGAGATTCTGAAAGTTGCCAATCACTCGCTGGAAGCCCTGACTAAACAGATGGGTTTTGACACTTCTGGTTTGATTTCAAATGCAAACATGTCAGTTTATTTTCTGGCACAGGTTCCTCTGTCTCAAAATCTTTTTCGGGGTGTTTAATTTTTTTTTCCTTAAGTTTTGTTCTCTAAACTCAGTTGTTCCTACGTTAGCAATTAAAGCAATAGAGAGCTTATTGCAGAAACAGTGATATAACTGCTGTATTTTAATCCAATAGTCTTAAGTAATTTTAAATCATTATTAAAAACTCTAGAAAATAAATTCCAAGGGAGAAGAAACACCTGCAATTGAAACTACATATTTCTATGAATATAAAGAGAAGTATGTGGCTTTCTTTCTTGGTGACTCTTTCCATAATCAATAAGCATGTATTACGTTCCTGTAAGCAGAATTAGCAAATCATTTGCACCTTGCCTCTGATCTTTGTTCTGGAGCCCCTGGCAGGCATTAGTAACCCGCTAGAGCCCTTCTGCCAGCCCTGCCCTTCAGATGCAAAAGACTCTACCAGCTGCTTTTAAGAGATGCAAACCCAGGACAGACTTAAACTTCCAAGTGACCACCTCGTTGGAAAGATGAAATGCACACAAATGAAATCACTAGAGAACATTTTAAGCTAAATGTCAAAATATGCAAGATGACAGCCTGCAAGATAATTAGCTGTTGAGAGAGTACACAGTTGACCCTTGAACAACAAAGGTTTGAACTGAGCGGATCTACTTATGTGCAAATTATTTTCAAAGGCAGATGTGAAAAAAGAGTATCGGCAGGATGTGAAACCCCCGTATAAGGAGGGCTGACTATTCCTATAAACAGGTTCCGCAGGGGCTACTGCAGACATTGAGTAGGTATGAACTTTGGTATACACAGGGCATCCTGGAACCAATCATCACATACACCAAGGGACACTGGTATTTGTTTATATTTCACCACCGACTTGTGTTGTTTTGAGTTGGTTATGTTCACATAGCACTTTAGTTCATAAACCTATATTAAGCCTTTTTTTCTTTTGCAATGTGTTTAATATCACCTTATTTTAAAGAATTAAACAGTACGGTTTAAAAGTAATTAAGATTTGTTCAAACACAGCACCGCATTTGAAACCCACAGATCTGTGAACTCTGGGGGCAAAGGCAACCCCGGATGGAGAAGACACTTCCTATCACAAGTCGTGACTCTTTACTGTATTCTGGACTCCGCTGGGATCCACGCCTGGAAAGTAACACACCGTTTATTGCTTTCCCCCACTTTCCCTCTCAACATCTTTTTCGTAGGTTGAAGGCAGGAAACGCCATGTGTTGATCTATGAGAAGATGCCTCCATGCAGTGTCTTTGCTTTATAATTAGCATCGATCTTTCACAAATCCTAGAGTGAGGCTGACTTCCATCTTGCTCATGGGTGTTACCAGTGAGTTTCTTTTTTCTTTCTGTGTCTTCATGGGTATTCGAGCGAAACAGAGACAAAGGCTGTGGGTAAGGATGCCAGGGACATGCTCACGACATCCGGGCCAGTACCCTGTATGTGGCATGGGTCTTAGTAAGTCATTATTGAACGAACAGTTGCATGAGCAAAGTTTGAAGAGCAGAGCGAGCTCTTTGCAATACACAGCAGGCGGCTGATCACGCAATACGATTTGAATGGCACTCAATAGACGACATGGTCTCTCAATCTGACAGAGTGTCTGGGATTTTCTTCTTGGGTTTATAATTATTTTGTGTTTGGACACTGAATGCTGATTTTAAAACATATATATATTTTTATAGTAAAATTTACCATTTTAACTATTTTAGCATACAGTTCTATAGCATTAAATATTCACATTGTGAAGCATTTACTTAACAGATTGAATATTCTTGTCTTCTGATCGACAGCAAGATGACTTGCGTAATTCTAAAATACTATGAGTTGTCCTCTTCCCTGAAGGAAAGCAGGAAGGCTCAAAATCAACACGTAACACAGGAAGAGGAAAACTTTGAAACTGACAAGATTTTGGCTTTGAAAGCAGAGTCAAAAATTTAACTGAGATTCAAAAGAAGTAAAAAGACTGCTTGGAGGCACTGAAAGTTGAGAATTGTAGAGAGTGGTTAGAAATCAAAAAGTTAAAGGGACTGGAGGAAAAATTGGAAATATCCTCACATTTGTTGGCTGTAAGCAAGTTCTCCCATCTAACCTTCCAAAGGAATTTATCATGACCGAAGCTAATTTTGGCACAGAAGAGTAATATTACTTGCTCACAGCTAATAAGTAGTAGATCCTAAATTCAAGCCCATCTTGATGGATTCCAACATTTATGCATGGCAAACTCTGCTATATTGTTTTTTCATAGGGAGACAAAACTGACACCTCTATATTAAAAATTAGAATCAAGAGAGGTTTGTTTATAATAACTACTGATAGTTACCCCCATGAATTTTCTTATTTGTCCTATATCATTTATAACATAAGGTCCCATTCTGTGCTGATTGTCCCTGGGGAGGAATGTGACAAAGTGGAAAACCAAGCAAAAGTGGTCCAGCCGGCTTTTGTCTCAACTAGGATGTGAGGAAAGAAATTGGGTTATTCCCTCCCCCAAAAAAACTCAAAAATAAAATACAAGAAAACATCATGATTAATAGCATGGTTTCTCCCTACCCCACCCGCTCCCTCTGTTAGAGTAGGAGACCAGGAAAGATGGCTGAGACCAGACACAGGGTCTTGAAGATCAGTGTAGGTGTTAAAAAAAAAAAAAAAACTCTTTAGCAGAAGCTAACTAGAGTGGCTGACAGCAGCAGGCAAGAACGGGCTTTCCACTTGTCAGCTCTCTTTGCCACCTTATGTAAATTTTGGCTAATTACAATACCATTTACATTATGATTTTAAAATTTCTCCACTCTCAAAATCACCATAATCCCAAGACAACCCTATAAAGTATGAAAATGGGAGGGAACCCAATTCTAGGAATTACCAGTCAAAGTTTTAGTAAAAGCCAACCCCTTAGCCTTGAATATTCCTCCCTCCATTAGTAAGACTACAAAAGGTCAAAGATCACCTCCTCTCCGTGTAGCTGCTCTTTTGGAGCCTGCCCACTCTCTTTCCTGAGAGTGTACTTTTTTTGTTTGCAATAAAGCTTTTGCTTGCTTGGCTCAGGTGGTGCATCCTGAAATTCTTTTCCACAAACACTAGTAACTTGGGAAAACCTCCACTTGGAGGCTGGTAACATCTTCATGTACACAACCTAGGCTAGAGATAGGGAGAAGAGCAAAGAGGAAACCACCCCACTGAAGATGCTCCCCTGGCCAAGCCTGGAAGATAATTATAACCTCAGACTGCTTTGGAGGATCCAAGAGTTGCTGAGAAACCTGTCCCTTCTTCCACCAAGGGGAATCCTAGGAGAAGGATATGGCTCTTCTTTTGGTCTTTTCCTTTTAGGACTGTACACACCTCATATTTCCACCCAAAGTTCTTGGTGCCACAACATAGTATAAATGCAAAATCAAGATACTTGTGCCCCTATGAGTGCCTTGAACAGACAGAAACCTCCTGACCCAGATGCTTTGCAGACAGTAGCAACATATGGATCCAAAGTGACTGGCACAGACTGCACAGAGGACCGTGGAGGACAGTGTGGACAGATGACATTGAGGACCAGAGAGGATGCTTTCCCATGCCCAGAACATGGGTATATATCCCAGGGAACAGAGAAGTGGAATTCTTAAAACAACTCACATTTCCTCCCACCAACCTGACACAATGGGATTTGAAATAGAAATTAAATTCTAGCAAATGGTTTTATGTTTGCAGATCCTAGTTTCTGTAATGAATTATACCTCCTCTACAATCTTTCAAAACATAGCTAAATATACTGAAGAAACTGTGGCGTAACTCTGCATAAATTGTTAGGTGTGAAGGTGCCTAGGAGACCAATACTAATATTTCAGAGAAGATTTTCTACTATACTATTTCGTAAAATCTATTGAGATTCTGACAGTTGCCTGCAATTCTGTACACATGGGAACTAGAGGGTGGGGTTGGGGCAGAGGGATGAGGCAATGGACTTACATAATCACAAGGCTGATCAAAATGTTCCCTAGGCCAGCACAGTGGCTCACGCCTGTAATCCCAGCACTTTGGGAGCTGAGGTGGGAGGATGGCTTAAGGACCAGAAATTTGAGACAGGCGTGGGCAACATAGTGAGACACCCCCATCTCTACAAAAGCTAGGAAAAATTGGCCAGGTGTGGTGATACACCTATAGTCCCAGTTACTCAGGAGGCTGAGGCAGGAGGAACTGCTGGAGCCCAGGAGGTCGAGGCTGCAGTGAGCTATGATCACACCACTGCACTCCAGCCTGGGCAACAGAGTGAGACCCTGCCTGTAAAAAAATTAAATACATATATAAATACAATGTTCCCTAGCAGTCTCTAAGATAAAACTAAAAGGAGGCAGCAGGCAATAACAAGGAAGAGGTAGAGCAAATAGCTACAGCTCACAGCTACCCATTCCATTGTTTGATTAGATTTCACCTATAACAAGTCTCTGCAGGTATGATGGAGAAAGGTGGGTCATTGAGTGTTCTTACCTCCACCTCCCCATGCTCCCCCAGATATGTTACTACTACCACCCCAAATTTCCTGACACCCCTTGTTATGATGCCCTTTACAGCCTAATTAATAACGTTTTACATTTTAAATGCTATCTAGGCTACAATTTAAAATCAGTGAGACTGGTATTATTATCTATAGTAGAATACCTCTCTTTCCCCCACCCACGTTCTAATCCACTGTGAATAGAACTTTCTAGAACAATTATAAAACTTTCCTTTTCTGCTTTAACTTCTTTAAAAGCCCAGGACGATGTTAATTTCTGACAGAAAATAACTTCTATCCTAACAATGGTGGACAACTGGAATTCCACTGAGTGTGCTTTGGGTGGCTTGTGTTTATAAAATCACGTATCACTTTCTCCTGTGACCTGTCATCAGAAGTGACATAATTTAATATGGCAGCTCCAATTTTCAGGATGGCATTTTGCACTTTGCTTTCCAATTCTACGACTACAGTTATCCAACAGAAGCCGGCCGGCCTCAGTGGAGCACGCAGGGGACCGTTAACAGGTTGCCAACTTTAAATTACCGCTGAGCAGCTTAGCATAGCTCTAGAACGATTCCTTTAAAAAGTAATTAATCATCATTTCGAAAAGGTCCTCGGCGAAGTGTATTTTCTGCCTTTTACTTGTGGGAGGCATTTTGTTGGAAACTGCTAACACTTCTTTTTTTTTGCAATCCTGGATCTACATTTTTACTGTTTTCTACATAGGTGGGGTTTTTTTTGTTGTTGTTGGGCTGGGTTTTTTGGCTTCAACACGCAAAAACTTAGTGAGCAGACTGAGATATGTTCAACAAAGATAATGTCAACAGCAATCCCAAAGAGTAAACATTAAGCAGCTCACGCATAGAAATATTTATACTTTGCACCCATTTTCTCCCTATTTCAACTGAAAATTTTCTTGTCTCATGTCAGGAACAGATTGAGCACAGCCCCTCATGGCAGCACTGCGGAGAACAAATTCCGGGAGTCCGTGTCTTTGGCAATGTGCTTTCATCCTGGAAATGATTTCAGGTTATTCTACTTCTCGAGGCCGTAAGAGGCAAATACTGGAGGAGGAAAAGTGAGGAGAAACTACAGAAATAGAAAAAGGCTTGATTTTCGAGGCCTCTCCAAACTTGCTAGGAAAAAAAAAAAATGTGTTGACTTTTATGGTTTCTCAAGAAAGTTAATAAAGCCAGATTTATAAGTATCTTTCAAGACATTTTTTTTTCCTAATTGAGAAATAAGCCACATTAAAATTACATTCTAACACTCTTTGGAAACTGATATCAAATCAGCCCATCACCCAGTTCAAAGAATTTTATTAACCGAGATATCATAAAAGTGTCCATTTGAAGGTTTTTTTTCTTCTTTTTAATCACAAAAAAATTCAAACACACAGAGAATGATATTATGAATCATTTATACCTCCACCACCACGCACAAAATTATTTCAAAGCAAATCCTAGACGTTACTTGAGACAATATCATTAGGAAGCTTCCCTTTGCATTGACACCGTAAATTGCTTTAAAGTAAATTTTACCAAAATACTGTGCTTTATTTAAATTCAAGAATACCCTACTCTTCTCCCCACCCCATACCTGTATCACATTGGCAATGGACATGTCACTGTGTGTACAACAGGGATGACGCATGTGGTGCTACTACCACCGGCATCAGGCTGTGTGGACGGCAGGCATTCCGGCACCAGGGTACCCCTCCCTGCTGAAGCCGGGCATGGCCTCCCAGTGAGTCCCAACACAGCACCCCAGACAGCCCTAATGATCCATTACAGATGGCACAGGAACCATGAGCATTCCCGGTCCGCAGCTTACTCTCAGGGAATCTCACGGCCAACAGTATGCGTCTTTACCGGTTCCAACTACTGTTAAATATCTATAATTGCACTGTTCTTTTTTTTTTTTTTTTTTTAAGACAGAGTCTCACTCTGTTACCCGGGCTGTAGAGTGCCGTGGCATCAGCCTAGCTCACAGCAACCTCAAACTCCTGGGCTCAAGCAATCCTTCTGCCTCAGCCTCCCGAGTAGCTGGGACTACAGGCATGTGCCACCATGCCCGGCTAATTTTTTACATGTATTTTTAGTTGTCCAATTAATCTCTTTCTATTTATAGTAGAGACGGGGTCTCGCTCTTGCTCAGGCTGGTCTTGAACTCCTGACTTTGAGCGATCCACCCGCCTCGGCCTCCCAGAGTGCTAGGATTACAGGCGTGAGCCACCGCGCCCAGCCACAAACTATATTTCTTGCTTATTTTTAATTATAAATTTCCCTAGGTATAATAAAATTGCTTGTATACTTTTATAATACGCTTTTTGCTTGTCTTGTCTTTTTTAGAGATGGGGTCTTGCTCTGTTGTCTAGGCTAGAGTACAGTGGCATGATCACAGCTCATGCAGCCTCAAACTCCTGGGTTCTGGCTCCTGCCTCAGGCTCCAGCTGAGAATACAGGAATATACCCGCTACCACACCCAGCTAATTTTTTTTTCATTTTTTTGGAAACAGGGTCTCACTAAGTAGCTCAGGCTGCTCTTGAACTTGGCCTCAAGCAATCCTCCCACCTCAGCTCACTGAGTCGCTGGGATTACAGGTGTGAGCCACTGTGCCTGCCTTTGACTGTCTTTAAAAATCACAAAAAAAGGAAGTCTTGTCAACTTAATATTTTATAAATTGAAATCTGAATATAATTGATACTACTTCCATCTGTTTGAAACAGTTGCATAACCCCTAAAGCCTTTCAGGCACACTGGAACTCTGTGCTAGAATTCTTTGTGTGTTATTATAAGGGTACAAAATGTCATTACCTGCTCTTGGGGAAGGTCTATCCAATAAACATAGAGTGAATACTGCTAAGAAGTGATTAAAAATGAGAAGCCACAATGGTGTCCAAAAAATCATGGGAGTATAATAGAAAGTTCACGTACCGTAATAAATTTTAAAAATTATAATGCTTCAGCAAAGTAACAAACTTTATGTAAGTGACCTGGAATTTCTCAAAGGAAAATACAGTGTAGTGAAAAAATGCTTTCAGATCAACAGAAAAGTTGATTAATGTATAATAAATTCTCAGGGTCATCCTTTTTCAAGATCCCTTAAATTTTTAGAGAGAAAGGTAATTATTGGAATATATACTGTTACTTGTACATCAAGTTGAAAATTAATCTGCAAGACTTAGTAGAAAGAGCACTAGACTCAAGTCTCAATGACCCCTGCCTCTATCTAAACCGAGTGACCTTAAGCAAACCCTTTGACCTTTCTGGGTTTCAAATTACTCCTCTGAAACATGAGGTAGTAATTGGAACAGATGATCCAGCTTTAAAGTACCATGATTCCCAAGTAGACTTAGACCCCAAATCTTCTATACTAGTAAAAATTCTTAAGGAAATAGTACTTAAATTAATACAAATGATAATCATAGGAAAAAAGAAATGACTGTGAGGGGTCTTGAGAAGATACTCAGAACTGGGAAAGATACTCCAAAGGTTATGAAAAAGATTCCTATAACAGAAGAATACCTAACTTCACAACGCTCTTGAGTATGATAAGAAATATAAACACTTAGGAGTCAAGAAAAATACAGGTAGGTGCCAGTCTTCTCACAAGTTGTGGCCTAAAAAAAAATCACCTTTATAATTATTAAGAACTCTGAATATTTACTCAGGCTAATGAGTCCATAATAGAGACAAAATCCTATATATTTACAACAAATAAATGTAGGAAAATTATATTACCATTACAATCAAAAATAATGAATTAGATTAAATATATTAAAATTATCTTGAATGCCAGTACTTGAAAAAAGCAATTTGGTCTGGGGGAGCTGAGCTTTGGTAGAGTATCTGAAAGGAAGTTTATTGGGGAGGTATTTGCATTAGAAATATCTCTAGAAAATATGGAAAGTTGTGTTCTTTAAGATTGTTTGCTCTATTCCCATAAATAGCAACATGATAAAGTAAAACTTTCCTGAGGTTAGTGGCAACAGCTAGAGAGAGAAGAGGATTAAGAAAGATACGCATAGGAAAGAAAGCAATTTTTTGGAGAAAGCAATTTGCTGGAGGCAGAAATGACCGCTTATAAGAAGTGAAAGTGTGAGCATAATCCCTCTGCTAACTGACAGAAACGGAGGATGGGATGTGATAGGGAAGAGCCTCACATAATTCCTTTCCGGCCACCAGGTGACTTCGTCATGGGTCAGCTTGGTTTTCATGATGGCGGAACCAGGGAACAGAGAGGCCTCAAGATGGGTGGGAGGATGAAGCAACATCACACAACTCTCTAGGATGTTTACATGGTAGTTCTTGGTAACCTGAGTGCTAGCTTTCAAAGGTAAGGTAGTCAATTTTCAGAACCTAGTACAGATTTTCCTTTAGTCTTCTAGAAATAATTGCTATGGTTTCAGCTGCTAAAGTGATTGAAAAGTGAACACCTGTAATTTCCAAAAGTGTTTAAAAATGTATTGCAACTAAGAGCCCAACCGAGTTGCTGTTTTTCCCTCCTCTGCCCTGTTCGCAGGTGAGTTGATAATGGGAATTCTCTGAAGAAACTAAATAATTTACAGTCCCATGAGGGTAGAAATAAAGTGGTTTAGAACATGAGCTCTGATACATACTAATAAATAAATTACATTAGCTGTTACTGATTCTAGTTTCATTAACTTTACTTTGAGTCAGTCTAAGGCTCTAATAGCGTGCCTATTTCTACTACCACAGATAGCAGTTCACACTGAACTGGCACTTCTTTGCCAGTCACTGTTCTAAGCTCTCTGCCTGGGTCTCATATCATTTTTCCTTATGAGGCAGGTACTATTTAATCTTCATTTAACAGATGGGGAATACTGAAGTACAGAGAAGTTACATAGTCTTAACTCTGGAATTATAAGCTTAACCATTATTTTATGCTGCTTCCCAAATCTGACACAGTCTAAGGAAACCTTACTTCATGCCTTTAAAAAGGCAATGCAGTGGTTTCTAAAGATCAAAAAGTATCTTCTCTTTCAGAAAGGGTTATAGAATCCTTTTGTAATGATCACACTTTACAAAACAAAACAAACAGCACATGGAATGTGGAGGATACCAATTTTGGGGGAAGAAATACTGGGTGTTTGGGTGTTGTATTATGTGTCATTTTTATATCCAGCTGGATATGCTAATTCTATGCAGATTTTAGAAACCCTGAAATTACAGACTGTTTGGACTATTTTAATCCCTAAAAGCATTGTTGTGATCCCTGAATAATATATTTTAAAAATAACTGTCTTACCTTAACCAAATATATTCCAGTTAAATTTAAGAACTTAAAGTAATAACACACTGTCCTTTGTTCATGAGAATGACTCCTCCTGAAACAAGCTCTCTGTGGCCAGTTGTCCAGTGACAGGAACTGACTGCCTTCAACTGCCCACATTTCCCATAGCACTTGGTGAGCACCGGCAAGAAGGTGCCAGATGGCTGAGACCTGGGCTGCAATCTGTTCTTAGGAAACAAAAATATACCTTGCCTTTAATGGGCTCAAACACATGATCTGGGCCCATTTAATATGATTCCTGAACCAACTATGCTAAGAGATTACATCAGAGGCTAGAAAAGAGAATGAGAACATTTCCGGGACTCAATATAGTTGCAAACTGCTGGGTGGACCTTTAAATGTGGAAAAAAAGGGGAAGTACATCATCACTATTTATGCCCAAAGCAGCACAAATAAAAGTGGTGCTTTCATGCTCAAAGAGTACAGTTGATTTTTAAAAGACTTATGAGTATATTTTACTTCCTATTTAATTGCTTTGAACTAAAGCCTAAACAGTAACTGATTAAGGTGATATAATTCAAAATAGAATTTTCATTGGTGATTCCTTGAAAAAATATTAAAAATATCTGGGATCATCATCAACTAGAAAAACTAAAGCAAATCACAAGTTTAAAAACAATTTAAAAGTTCTGGAGTAGACAATTACCAAGAGGAAAGCACAAAAAATTTCTTACTTGCACAAAAAGGTACCAAATTGATGCTATTCCTTCAGTTTTCCTCTTCATACCCACAAACTAATTTGTTTTTGAAGAAAGACCTGTATGAAGAATATATGTAAAATATGTGCTTTTTTGTAGCATGAGCTTTGTTCTGTCTCCTAGTATGATTTACATGAGTTCAGGGAAAATCAATTAATGTGATATATCACATCAATAGAATAAAAAATTAAAACCACAGGATCTCACATGATCCTCTCAATAGGCTCAGAAAAAAAAATCTGAAAAAATTCCAATACCCTTCCATGATGAAAAAAACAAAAATACTCAACAAAGTAGGAAAAGAAGAGAACTTGTGCAACCTGATAATGTGCATCTATGGAAAACCCAAGCTAACACCATACTTGATGGTGAAAGACTAGATGCTTTCCTTCCAAAATCAGGAACAAGGATATCCACTCTTGCTACTTCAATTCAAGATTATACTAGAGATTCTATCCAGGGCAATTAGGCAAAAATAATAAAAGGCATCCAAATTGAAAAAGAAGAAGTAAAACTATCTCTATGCATAGATGACATAGGAAATCCTAAGGAAACCATGATAATACTGTTAGAACTAATAAGTTATTCAGCAAGGTTGTAGGATGTAAGATCAATATGCAAAACTCAGTTGTATTTCTGTATGTTTGCAATGAAGAATGCAAAAATGAAATTTAGATAATTTCATTTACAATAACATCAAAAAGAATAAAAATTTAGGAATAAATTTATTGAAAGAAGTATAAAGTCATACTTTGAGAACCATAAAGGATTATTCAAAGAAATTAAGACCTAAATAAATGGAAAAAAAAAAAAAGATTCCATAGATCAGAAGACAATATTGTTAAGATGGCAAAACTCCTCAAACTGAGCTATAGAATCAACGCAATCCCTAACAGAATCCCAACTGGTTTCTTTATAAAAATTGACAAGCTGATCTTAAAATTCATATAGAATTGCCAGGGACCCAGAAATTGCCAAAACAATCTTGAAAAAGAAGAACAAAGTTGGAAGACTGACTTTCTGATTTCAAAACTTACTACAAAGCAATAGTAATCATGAGATTGTGGTGTTGACGTATGGATAGATACATAGATTGATGAAATAGAATTGAAACTCCAGAAATAACCACATATGTCTACGGTCAACAAATTTTTGACAAGGGTGCCAAGATTATTCAATGGGGAAAGAATAGTCTTTTTAACAAACAGTTCTGCGATAACTGGATAGTCACATGCATAAGAATTACATTGGACCCTTACGTCATACCACATATAAAAATTAAATATATTAAATGTCTATAAGAACAAACTATAAAACTCTTAGAAGAATACAAAGGGGTCAATTTCCATGGCCACACATTTGGCAACAGATGTTTGGATATGACAGCACAAACAAGAGCAACAAAAGAAAAAAAAGATAAGACCTCATCAAAATTATAAACTTCTGTGCTTCAAAGGGCACTATCAAGAAAGTGAAAAGGTAACCCACAGAATTGGAGAAAATATTTAAAAATCATATATTTGATGAAGGACTGGCATCTTTGTATATATAAAAAAACTCTTCTCATACTTCATCACTGTTCAATGTATACATGTAATGAAATTCAACATGTACCTCCAAATCTATTAAAAAATGAAAAAAAAAACCACTTATAACTGAAAAGACAACCCATTTAAAGCATAGGCAAAGGATCTGAGTAGGCATTCCTCCAAAGCAGAGATGTACTTAACATCTCTTTCATATGTCAATAAGCACATGAAAAGATGTTTGACATCAGTAGTCATCAAGGAAACATAAATCAAAACCACAATAAGATATCATTTCACACCCAGTGGGATGGCTATAATCAAAAAGTCAGATAACAGTAACTGCTGGCCAGGATGTGGAGAAATTGGAACCCTTCCACACTATTGCTGGTGGGAATGTCAATGGAGCAGCCACTTTGGAAAATAGTCTGGCAATTTTTCAAATGGTTAAACAGAGTTATACAAGATCCAGCAATTCCAGTCTTAGGTGTGCACTTAAAACAATTGTAAACAGGTATTCAAACAAATACTTGTATACAAATGTACAAAGCAATATTATTTACAATAGTCAAAAGGTGGAAACAACCCAAATATCTATCACCTGATTTTTATCGATGGATAAACAAAATGTGGTATATCCATCCACACAATAGAGTATTATACAACAATAAAAGGAATAAAAAGGAATGAAGTACTGCTTCAACATGAATGACCCTTGAAAACATTATGCTAAGTAAAAGAAGCGAGTCACAAAAGACCACTTATATCATTCCGTTTACATGAAATATTAAGAATAGGTAAATCAATAGAGACAGAAAGTAGATGTGAAAATTTCACTATTACTTCCAACAGATCAAAGCTACATGTTCAAGTAAAAATAATATACACTGGTCATCAGTTAGTGTTTTCTATTCCCTTCAACACTTAATCGGACTGATAAAAGAAACATCTCATTCTTTTGCCAAAATAATTTTGAATATCAAAAATCCACATTCATTTTAAAATTTAATTTAAAATTCAATTTAAAAGGGATACTGTAGAGTCCACTATATAAAACATGCTTAAAAATCAATAATACAGAACATCTAGGTGAGGAGGGAGACAAGATGGCTGAACAGACATACCAGCTGCCAGTTCATCTCAGAAAGAAGGAAAAGTTTTAGATGAAAAACAAACAAACATAGATTGGGTGTAATTCTGAGGTAAAAGTGCCAGAAGCTACCAGAGATCCCACAGGAAGAAGTTGTGGAGCAGATCAAGAAGGAAGAAGATATTGGCAGAGATCAACCCGAGAAGCTTGGAGTCCAGCAAAAAGGGTAGGTGGGGTAGTTTCTTTCTCCCTCCCTCACATCTCTGGCAGTCAGAAGGCTCCCAAGCTGCTGGAGAGCCTTTCTACCCTCATAAGTACAAAAACGGTTCCTGCCAGTGAACTGGGAGCTTCTTGAAGACAAAGCACCAGGTTGCCAGCCCCTTGTCATTGCTTCCTGTCACCATAGACCCAAGGCAAAATGGCAGGCATCATATTACTTCTCTACCCACCGTGTGACTTTGTCCTCCCTAGAGGGCTTCAGCCCTCAGTTTTCATCTTGCTTATTCCCACATAAATATTTCCTAACCGTAGCCCAGACTGTAGGAGTCACCGGGGCTGGTGGGTTCCAGGGGATCTGCATAACCCCAGAGCCTGGACATTCTGGGAGGACTGCCTTCCAGAGAGAGGGACAGAGATGACCAGAGTGCTAGCTTTCATCCATTCAGACTGTTTTTCTCCCCTTCTCCTCTGCCCGTGGCTGCTGAGAGAAATGACTGAGCCAGGGCTCTCAGGAGTGGCTGCTTCCCTCTGCTGGTACATCCACCACACCAAGACTTCCACGGAGGATGGGGCTCAGACCTTTCCTCTTAAAGACTTGCAGAGGACTAAGGGGTGCTCGGACTATGAGCTCCCTGCTCAGTAGTCCTCCCTAGTGCTGCTTGCCTGGCTGCTCCATCAGAGCAGGGCACACCCTTAAGTAGAGAAACATCAAACCTGCTTAAGCACCCACCCAATAGGCAACTTGGGACCAGCACACTTCTGCCTGGCATGGTCAGGGATTGATCTTCAGGGATCCAGAGACAAATCCACAGGCCAGAACCCATACCTCCAGGACTTGATTGTGTTGCTTGGGGGCATGAAGGGGAGATTTGTGAACTAATTTTGAAAGGCGAGGGAGCCACTGTGGGCAAAAATGAAAAGAGACTGCAATGTGGGTCTCAGCTGCAGTACGCTCATAGAGCACCCCTCCCCACACAGGAAGGCTGCATTCTCAGCCCAGGATGGGACCCTGAACAGGGAATCTCCCAGCCCACAGAGCCTTCGGGGGAACCTAAGTTAGTTTGAGCTCCTGCCTGCTGTCAGACACTGGAGGGAGACCGTGGAGTGGGGGTTGGGGTCAGGAGAGAGAACAGCAAAACCCGCTCTTGACAGCAAGATTGTGCATCTCAGATGGCCCCTTCCCCACAAACAGACTTTCTGGCTGTGTTGGGCTACTTCAGCCCCTGCCTGGTGGCTTTCCCCAGAAGCCTGGCAGTGGACTTTGACCCCTGCTGAAACACCTATCTTACCAGCTTTTGTAGAACCTGAGGGAAGGCTCACCCAACCCAGCCCTGCCCAGTCTCACTCCCCAACCCGCCTCTGCCATGGTGGAGATTAAGGACTCACCTGGAAGTTCCAGGGCCCCACCTATCATTTAAGGCATTCGGATGCTTCTCCTGAGGGGCTAGAGCCAGACATAGGACCCCAAAACAACACTGTGGCCTGTTCTTTAGGGCAAGCTCCACCCACTGACAGGGAGGTCAATTTGCACAGCTCTTTACAGCATTTACTGACTCAATCATACAGGATGTGGTTGATTCTTACCACAAGCACCACCTACTGTCTCAGAGATTAAACTGGGCATGCCAATACAATCCATGCTGTTAGAAGACTACAGGACTGGGGAAAGAGAAAGGATTCCAAAGACCTCCCTCTTCCCTCATTAATGAAAGACAAGGAATTTGCCCACACACATACCTTACCACTACTACAGCCTACAAACAAATAGCAACCAAAAAATCCACCAAACTAAGGATATCTATAACCAAAGCATCCATGCAGAACCTAGACTGCCATCAGAGCACCCACAAGCAAAGCCAATGGTTCTTACCCAACATATACTATAGACACACACTGATGAGTGGAGGGGGAAGCCCAAATCTAAACAGAAGAAAATCCAAAAATAAGAAGTGACAGCTGTTCCAGATGAGAAGTCAGCTCAAGAACTCTAGAAGTATGAAAAATCAGAGGGAAAGGACACCTCCAAAGGGCAACACCAGATCTCTAGCAATGGAAACCAACCAAAATGAAAATATTAAAATCACAGATAAAGAATCCCAAATATGGATTGTAAGGGAGCTCAATGAAATCCAAGAGAAAATGGAAAACCAACTCAAAGAAATCAGAAAACAATTCAGTAAATGAATGAAAAATTCACTAAAGAAATTGACATTTTAAAAAAACAAATAGAACATCTGGAAATGAAAAGTTCATTTAAGGAAATACAGTGGAAAGTTTTAAGAATAGATTAGACATAGCAGAAGAAAGAATCTCAGAGCTTGAAGACAACTCTTTTGAATTAACTCAGTCAAAAATAATACAAAATTAAGAGGAATGAACAAAGCCTATAAGAAATATGTCATTATGTAAAATGGCCATATCTTAAGCATCCCTGAGGGTGAAGAAGAAAAGGAACAAAGGCTGGAAAAACCATTTGAAGGAATAACTGAGGAAAACTTCCCTGGTCTTGCTAGAGATTTAGACATCCAGGTACAAGAAGCTTAATGAACACCTGGGAGATTCATTGCAAAGAGCCAGTCACCAAGATACACAGACATCAGACTGGCCACAGTCAACACAAAGGAGGAACTCCTGTGAGTCATGAGATGAAACCATCAAGTAACATACAAAGGAAAACCCATCAGGCTAACTACAGACTTCTCAACTGAGACCTTATAATCCAGAAGGTCTTCAGTCTTTTTAAACAGAACAACTGGCAGCCTAGAATTTTGTATCCTGCAAAAACTAAGTTTCATATATGAAGGGGAAATGAAGACTTTTCCAGACAAACACTGAGAAAATTTGTCAAGACCAGACCTGCCCTGCAAGAATACTCAGAACTGCATTGTACATGGATTAGCACAATAGTCACGTACCAGAGTAAAACCACCAAAAGCTAAAGCTCAGAGCTCATATAAACACATAGCACAACAGTTAAAACAAAGCAATAAGACACTACACCCAACAGGATGAACAGAACGGCATCCCACATGTCAATGCCATCAATCAATGTGAATGTTCTGAATGCCCCGCTCAAGAAACACAGGCTGGCTAAAATGGATATAAACATTCCATGCAAATGAAAACCAAAAGAAAGCATGTGTAGCCATTCTCATATCAGATAAAATTGACTTTAAATCAACAATGGTAAAGACATATAAAGATGATCATTATATAATGGTAAAAGGAGAAATTCAACAAGAAGATATAAAAATCCTAAACATTTATGCACCTAACACAGGAGCACCCAGATACATAAAGCAAATTCTGAGCAAAGAGATGAACAGCAGCATCATAATTGCTGGGGACTTCAACACCACCCTGAGAGAACTGGACAGATCATCTAAGCAAAAAATAAATAAAGAGACACAGACTTAAACAGGACTCTAGAAGAAATAGGCCTAACAGATATTTACACAACATTTTACCCAAAACTACTGAATATACATTCTTCTCATTAGTGCATAAAACATTCTCCAAGATCGATCACATCTGAAGCCACAAAACATGTCTCAACAAATTTTAAAAAATCAAAATCATACCATGTATCTGCTCAGATGACAGTGGAATAAAGCTAGAAATCACGAGAAGAGAAAAAACATATAATTCTACAAAAAGTCATTGAAATTAAACGACCTGCTGCTGAGTGATTATTGGATCAGTAATTAAATTAAGATGGAAATCAAAAGATTCCTCAAACTAAACAACAAAGGGGATACAGGCTATTAAAATCTATGGGATTCATCAAAAGCAGCCCTAAGGGGAAAACTGATAGCCTTAAATGTCTACATTAAAAAGACAGAAAGGGCTGGGCATGGTGACTCACGCCTGTAATCCTAGCACTCTGGAAGGCCAAGGTGGGAGGACTGCTTGAGCCCAGGAGATGGAGACCAGCCTGAGCAAGAGCAAGACCCTGTCTCTACTATAAATAGAAAGAAATTAGCCAAACAACTAAAAGTAGAAAAAATTAGCCGGGCACAGTGGCGCATGCCTATCTATAGTCCCAGCTACTTGGGAGGCTGAGGCAGAAGGATTGCTTGAGCCCAGGAGTTTGAGGTTGTTGTGAGCTAGGCTGACGCCACGGCACTCTAGTCCAGGCAAGAGAGTGAGACTCTGTCTCTAAATAAATAAATAAATAAATAAATAAATAGACAGAAAGGTCACAAATTAACAATATAATGACACATGTCAAGGAACTAGAAAAAGAAAAGCAAACCAAATTCAAAGCCAGCAGAAGAAAAGAAATAAGGTCAGAGAAGAACTTAATGAAATGGAAAACAAAAAACCGATAGACAGGAGCAATGAAACAAAAAGTCTGTTCTTTGAAAAAATAAACAAAATCAGTGTACCTCTTGCTAAGTTAATCAAGAATTAGAAGAGAAAGACCCAAATAAACTCAATCAGAAATGAAAAAGGAGATACTACAATTGATGCCACTGAAATACAAAATGTCATCTGTAAATACTATGAAAATCTCTATGCATATAAATTTAAAAATGTAGAGGAAATGGACAACTTCCTGGAAACACACAACCTCATAAGACTCAATCAGGAAGAAACAGAACTCCTGAACAGACCAATAATGAGCAGTGAGATTGAAGCAATAATAAAAAATCTTCCAACAGATGGATTCAAAGCCAAATTTTATCAGACCTACTAAGAATAATTGGTACCCACACTGCAGAAATTATTCCATAACATCAAGAAGAGGAGAATCTTCCCCAACTCGTTCTACAAAGCCAGTATCAACTTGATACCAAAGCCAGGAAAGGACACACACAAAAAGAAACCTATAGACCAATACCCCTCATGAACATAATGCAAAAATCCTCAATAAAATACTAACAAACAGAATTCACATCAAAAAAATAATCCACCAGAACCCAGTGGGTTTCATCCCAGGGATGCAAGTATGGTTCAACATACGTAAATCAATAAATGTGGTTCACTACATAAACACAGCAAAAACAAAAATCATATGATTATCTGATTAGATGCAGAAAAAGCATTTGATAAAATATAGTTCCCTTTCATGATAAAAGCCCCAAACAAACTTGTAACATATAGAAGGAACATATCTCAAGATTATAAGCCATATATGACAAACCTACAACCTACATCATACTGAATGGGGAAAAATTGAAAGCATTCTGAATCAGAACTGGAATGAGACAAGTGTGCTCACTGTCATCACTTCTATTCAACACAATGCTGGAAGTCCTAGCCAGAGAAATCAGGCAAGAGAAAGAAATAAAAAGTATCCAAATCATGAAAAAGGAGGTCAAAATATTGCTTTTTGCTGATGATATGATCTTGTATCTAGAAAACCCCAAAGACTCCACCAGGAGACTCCTGGAATTGATAAATAAATTCAGCAAAGTCTCAGGTTACAAAATCAATGTACACAAATAGCATTTCTATATACCTTTAACAGTCAAGCTGAGAGTCAAATAAAAGACTCAATACCTTTAACAATAGCCACAAAGAAAATACCTAACAATATACTAATCAAGGAGGTGAAAGATCTCTACAAAGAAAACTATGAAACACTGAGAAAAGAAATTGCTGATGACACAAACAAATGGAAAAGCCTATCATACTCATGGATTAGTAGAATCAACATTATGAAAATGTCCATACTACCCAAAGTGATTTACAGATTCAATGCAATCCTCATTAAAATATCAACATCATATTTCACAGATCTAGAAAAATAATTCTGTGCTTTGTTTGGAACCAGAAAAGAGCCAGAATAGCCAAAGTAATCTTAAGCAAAAAGAACAAATCTGGAGGCATCACATTACCAGACTTCAAACTATACTAAAATGCTATAGTAACCAAAACAGCATATAATTGGCACAAAAATAGCAACATAGACCAACAGAACAGAACAGATAACCAAGATATGAAATTATCTACATACAGCCAACTGATCTTTGACAAAGCAGACAACAATATATACTGGGGAAAAGAAGCCCTATTTAATAAATGGTGCTGGGCAAATTGGATAACCACATGCAGAAGAATGAAACAGGATTCATATCTCTCAACACTGACAAAAACTAATTCAAGATGGATGACAGAGTTAAATGTAAGGCATAAAACCTTAAGAATTCTAGAAGAAAATGTTGGAAAAACTCTTCTAGATATCAGCCTATGCAAAGAATTTATCACTAAGACCCCCATGGCAATTATAGCAACAATAAATAAATAAATAAATGGGACTTGATTCAATTAAAAGTTTCTGCACAGCTAAGGAAACAATCAACAGAGCAAACAGACAACCTACAGAATAGGAGAAAATATTCACAAGCTATACATCTGATAAAGGGCTAATAAGCAGAATCTATAAAGAACTGAAGCAAATCAAGAAAAAAATCAATGACCTCATTAAAAAGTGGGCAACGTCTAAGTGGACATATAGGAATAACATTTATCAGGAGTCAGGCAGATGGGAGGGGGGAGGAGGGGATGAGTATATACATACACAATGAGTGTGATGCACACCATTTGGGGGATGGACACGCTTAAAGCTCTGATGAGGGGCAAAAGCAATATACATAACCTAAACATTTGTACCCCCATAATATGCTGAAATTGAAAAAAGTTGGCAAAAGACATGAACAGAAGCTTTTCAAGGAAGATAGACAAATGGCCAATAAACATGAAAAAATGTTCAACATGACTAATCATCAGGGAAACGCAAATTAAAACCACAATGAGCTATCACCTTATCCCAGTTAGAATGGCTTTTATTAATAAGTCCAAAAACAACAGATGCTGGTGTGGATGCAGAGGAAAAGGAACGCTTATACATTGTTGATGGGACAGTACAACTGCTATGGAAAACAGTATGACGATTCCTCAAAGAACTATAAGTAGACCTACCATTTGATCCAGCAATCCCACTACTGGGTACCTACCCAAAGGAAAAGAAGTCATTTTACCAAAAAGAGACCTGCACTCAAATGTTTATTGCAGCACCATACACAGTTACAAAGATATGGAATCAATCCAAGTGCCCATCAAATCATAAGAATATGTGGTATATTCATACTACGGAATACTACTCAGCCATAAAAAGATGAATTAATGCCATTTGCAACAATTTAGGTAGAACTGGAGACCTTTCCTAAGTGAAATACCTAAAGAATTAAAAAACAAATACTACGTGTACTTGCTATTACATTGGAACTAACTGATGAGCACACGTGCACAGAGGGAAGTAAATCTCAGTAGAAATCAAGCAGCGGGGGAGAGGGGAGGTGGGAAGGGTAAAAACCTACCTAACGGGTACAATAAATATTATATGGGTCATGGGTACACTTATAACCTTGACTCAAGCATTACAAAAGCTCCATGTAACCAAAAACATTTGTACCCCCATAATATTTTGAAATTTAAAAAAAAACAACACATAGGCTTCTTTCCAGATCAGTCTATATTGGTCTTCCTAATAGCCATGTACCATTTCAGAGTATTCATGTAACTCAGATTATTATTGATAATCATTCTTTATTTTTTCCAAGTATTAACAATGCTGCAACTGATAAACATATTTTCTCATATGTCTTTTATTTATATATAGGATGAATTCCAAAAAGAGTGCTAAGTCAAAAAAATTGTTAATTTTTGACTTTTCTAGTTCCTATGATAATACGTACATTTTCTGTATGAGATAAATGATCTATAACATTTTCTATTAAAAATAAAAAGTATGCTGGTGGCATCAACAAAAGTAATTTTCCACATTAAAGATATAAAAATTTTTAAAAATCAATCATATAACCATAGCAGGAATATTTGGAAGGTTCTTATTTTTTTACACTTGAGTTGCATTCATGACAACACTCTTTATGAAGCCATGTTTACATGCTATTTTACTTTTCAGATTTATAAAGTCCATATTGTGCATTTGGATTGATGTTTCTGTGTGTATACAAGAGTATATATGTGTGTTTTTAAGTGGAACAAAACTCCTGAATTCCTACAATGTGATTTTTAAAGTGAGGATGCAATTTTTTGCATATACTGCTCTTAAATAACTATAGTCCTCCAAAAAAAAATCACCAATATACCTTTGTAAGACCCCCTCCTATCCTGTAATCTTTAGTGGCCTAATTCCTTCTCTTCATTTTACGATCAGTGTTGTTCTAGTAATAATCATCCTCAGATATATTAACTAATTGAAAAAAAATCAAGCTCTTCCATCACATTAAGAGATGCCCTTTAAAACAAACACTTTCATGTTTAATAATTATCAAAATTTGCAATTATTTATATTGCTTTGATTGATTATATACTAATGATTAAAATAATAATTCAGAAAAAAATTTTTAACACTTGACCTTATAGTCATGGTAAATATACTTTAAAAATTAATTTATGCCAATATTTTTTGTTGCCAAGAAACATGATATGGTGATCAATAAAAGACTTTCAAGACAAAAGATGAAATGATTTGTGGGGAAGTAGATGGAAATCTGAGTTCAAATAGAAAAAGGAATGATGTAAAATTTCTGATTGATAAAGAGCTTGTTCATGTATTTTTTAAACAGATGATGTCATGTATCAAATTGCAAGGGGATCTCAATTCCATTGGATATATTTAAAAGAATGATGTAAGGGTTTCGAGTTTAAATGTCAATATTTACAAATGTAAAAAATTCCATTCTTTGCATCCATTGATGATGAAAAATTTTTATGACACCTTAAAATTGCCTAAAGGCATATATATATATTTTTAAGACTTCTTTTAAGAATAATTGCTCTAGGATTTATATATAAAATTGTATCTTCACATTTACTCGATATTGCCAAATTGCTCTCTAGATTAGCTGTAAAGTCTTATGAAGGTTTTCCTTTCCCTACAACAGTATCAAAACTTGTTTTCAGGCTTTTTAAGCTTTTCCAATCTGAATGTGAAAATGCATTTTAATTTGCCTTTGCTCCCTACTTCTACCTAAAACTCCTTGCTTCACTCTGAGGGTATCCTCCAAAGTCTCAGCTTAAATACCACTCAGCGAGGCCTACTCTGTCCACTCCATCTTAAAGCAGATCTCCCCCATTCCATACACTGTTCTCTATCTTACTCCATAGGTTATTTCATTGCTTTACTGATGTAATTTTTCCTGTTTGCCTGTTTTTATTCTAGTTTAGTTTTTGGTCTGTTTATCCTACTCAAAGGCGAACTCCATAAGGCAGGGTCCCTGTCCAGTCCATTATACATGCAGGATAAAGCAGAATACCTGGCACACAGTAGACACTTAATAAATATTGTTGAATGGACGACTATTGTAGGTTTGGGTCATGGAGTGATGTAAACCTTTTCCTTCCTTCAGGAGACCTGGCTCATGGTCTTCCTCTGGGCCAAACTCTTTAGCTTCATTCTGGGTAAACATCTATGTGCGCACCCCCACGAATAAATATGCAGTGAACTGTGTTGAACTGTAGGAAAGACGGCATAAACATACTAAAGGCTCCCCAACTGTGTGACTTTAGAAAAGCGACCTTATGTTTCTGAACCTCAGTTACTGAATCCTCATACGCCTCAGTTTCCTCATTTGTAAAACGGGAAGAAATGAGCCTATTTTGTAAGATGTTATGAGGACTGAATGAGATAATGCTTGTAAGCTCCTTAATACAGTTTCTGCAATGCATTAAGTACTCAACAATTGTTAGTTAGGATTTCCTCACCCTCTATAATGAACTTTGAAAATGTCCGTCAAGTCCACCATACTCAGCATTATGCCAAATTTCACCGTAAGGAAAATCTCTCATTCTAAGAAGTCCAAATAATATAAAATCTGGTCATAACTTAAATAACAGGTAGACCAATATCACGGTAAGAATTTGGCATAAAGGATTTTTCAAAGAACAAGAGAAATTATTATACTTGCAAATTGAGAAAGTAGTTTAAATAAGGCTGGCAGTAAAATAGGACAGAATTGCCAGAGTAAACATAGATTTTTAAAAAAACCCTTTCCTTCAGAAATACTGATAATTGATCTAATAATTATAAAAGCAGACTTGACTTTCTAGTTGTCTTTTCTTTTAGGTTTCATGACTGAATAATAAAAGAGCCAATTACAACTTTTATAATGATTTCCTGGCTTCCAAACCCAGGTGGTATGGATCAGGGCAGTCTTCCAGCCAAGATTTCACAAATCTCTCTCTATCCCTTCCTTTAACAGTGCTCAGAAAAGTAACTTTTTCTAACAAACATTCCAGTAATAGTAAGCTTTATTCAGCATATCCTCTACTGTCATTTTTGAGAGCACCAGAAGTGTCATTTGACTCTGAGGTCCTTGGTGGAAGTACTATATTTCAGATTGAGCATAATTTTAAGCAAACTATGAACACATTAGACACCAGACCAACTATTGATAAATGAACTGGAGCCTTCCTGCATGAAACCCACATGTGTAACTTCAACCCAATTTCCAATTTCACTGCAATGTGTTAAAAATTGCTAATTTCTATTCTTTTTGAAAATATTAATCATTTGTCATTTTATTTTGAATGGCAAACTGAAATACAGATTAGATACAATGTCTGTCTTGATATATTAAGTAGCATTATAGATTCTGTTAAATTAGTTTTTGTGAAAAAATGATACAAAGACTATTAAGTGGAATGAAGGTACAATTTAATCAAGTAACAAATAAATGTTAAAAATTATTTTTAAAAATGCTATGTCAGATAATACATCATTCAAAAGAGCTTCTAGAGGTATATGAAACTTTCAATTCCTTTATTTAGTATAATAAGTTTAAAATTCCACATTGGCTTAATTGGCTCAAACCCATCAAAAGATGATTGCCAACTGAAAACATCTTAAACATTTTGTAAGTACATGTAAAAAAACCATATGGCCTTAAGGTCATAAATAATGACCTTAATTTTTGACCTTAAGTTAAAAAATGTGTACCATAATTATAAAATGGGGAAGGCAGTATAATGCAGAGGAAAGAAATGAATTAGGAATCAGAAGATCAACTGCATTTATCCATTCAAAGAATATTTGAGTCCCTAAAATGTGCCTGGCACAATCCCTGGTACCAGACAGAGTGAGAAATAAACAGTCTTGGTGCTGCTTTGGTGAGGATTATACTTCTGTAGGGAAGTTGGGGAAAACACAAGGAAACCAAGCATGGGAAGTGTTACAAGGAAGGAGCAACATGCAATGAGAAGAAGCGGAATGGGCAGTGGGGATGGAGGAGGAGCAAGACAACCGATTTTGACTGCACATTCAGAGAAAGGCTCACTGGGGAGGTGACTTTTCAACTGAGATCTGGAAGAAAGGAGACGACGTCATAAAGAATCGGATCAGAAGCTAACTGTGTGACCTGCATAACTGAGCATGTGCCCTTACCAAACCAATGAAATGATGATGACGGCACTGTCATTCCTATCTTACAAAGATCCAGTGAGAGTAAATTAAAAACAACAACAACAACAAAAAAACTGTGTAAACTGTGAAGCATCAGCTAGAGTAAAAACCATCCTGGTTTGGTCAGAACTAAATTGTTTCCTGGAATGCAGACTTTTCAGTACTAACACTGGACAATCCCAGGCAAATCAGGATTACTGGTCATTCAAAGCTGCATCACTTTAAAGGAAGTATTATGATCAAATATATTTTTAAAATAAAATGAAAAACCTTTTAAGCAAACTTATTTAATTTTCACACTTAAGTATTAAAATACTTGAAATCTTGGAATAATTATTACTGAAATGTATTTGTTCTAATAATCTCTCAATACATACCAAGTTTTAAAATCCAATTCAATGTTATTATAACAGTATTTGAAATAGCTATCAAAACATATCAAAATTTCACCATGATTTTGAAAAGCCAACTAAAGAAATACTACTTTTCAGTTAAGCTTTTTACCATAGTCTCATCTGTTTACATTTTATTTTATAGATGTGATATTTTATGAACACTACATTTGTAATGAGAGTATCTCTAGCTATTATTGTTGTATGTATTGTGATCTCTCTCTCAGGTAATAATTAAGAATTTTTCTATATCTATGGAAAATAAGATGCCATTGTAACCAGAGGGTTTGACAGAGAACTTAGTTCAATGGTGGGAAGAAAAGGAGAAGGATAAAAATATTTTAAAGAACAAACTCTAGCTCTTTTTACCTTTTCTTTGTACTAAGATAAAAATGGGTACTATGAGATATTATAGAATACCATGCCATACATAAATGCTTTACATATATGTCATTTAAATCTGTACAAGTACCCTATAGATAAGTAGTATTAATACTATCCCTAGTTTACAGATAAGGAAAGTGAGGCACAGACATATTAAATAACTTGCCCAGGGTCACAGTTTGCATGGTATAGAGCACTACTCTATCCTGTTCTTAAAAACTGAACTCTGGATTACTTTTCTATTCATGAGCTTTAGTTCAAATATAGGCTGTCCTCACAATACTAACAGAGAGAGTGTTAAAGCTTAGCAAGAGAAAATAACTAGTTGCCTAGTAATTTACCAAGGAAATATATAGCCTGGGGACCTCACTCTTACTGGCATCATTTCCCAGTTATATGCTCATATGATAGCTGTTACTGGAACAAACCCAATAAAAATTTGTAATTTATGACATATCTGTCTTAAAAGAGTGCAAGGAGATTTGAAAACTCTACTACGGTATTCACTAGTTCTGTTTTAAAAACATTTCTGCTACCATGAGGGTTCTGTATGTAAGGTTTTCATAGGGAAAAACACCTCCACTTTCAGAAAAGCTAAACACTAAAATTCCAAATTTATAAAAGAAACAAAAAGGAACATTTACTCATCGTATAGAGGGACTCTTTGCTTTAAAGGATCCAGTGAAGAATTCTGAAGTGTAGACATTTCCTCTTATAAAAAAAAGTGTCAGAGTTACAAAACATTAGTATTATTGAGAAGGGCACTTGTCTTAAAATTTAAGAGAAATTCCTAGTCTCGAGCTTTGCTACTGTATTAAAATGCTGTGTGACCTAAAGAAAGTCACTTAATTTCTCTGAATTCTATTTAGTTTCCTTAACTGTAACATAAAGGAGTTTGATTAGAGAATCTTTAACCTTATAGAGCAGCCCTGTTAAAGAGAAATTAATGAGAGCCAGCCATATATGTAATTTAAAATTTTCCAGTAGCCATGATTAAAAAAAGAAAACTGCTGGCATTGATTTTTAATAATATTTTACTTAAACCAATATATCTAAAATGTCGGTTCAACAAATAATAAAATAATTATTAACAGAATATTTTAAATTCCTTTTTTCATACTAAGTCTTTGAAATCCAGTGTGTATTTTACATTTACAGCAAGTTTCAATTCAGACTACCCACATTTCAAGTGCTTAATAGACGTGTGTAGTGGCTACCATGTTGGACAGTGCAGCTCTAGAAATCTGTTCTCCAAAAATTTACGTAAAATGTTGCAGGGGGATTCCATTATTAAAAGGTACACCAGTAGAAATTATGCTTAATAAAAGCAACTGTCCACACAGCATGGGTAAACAGAAGCACTGTGAAGGTCCCTAAGTATGGAAGCCTGAAATTCTACCTTGGATGGGGATTCCTTTGTATTAAACAGAAATTATCCCTGTTTTTCAATGTCTTAAATTATAAATTATAGAAAGATAAACTAAGTTCTTAATTCAAACTAAAAACATTTTAGCAGCATATGGGCTATTTAAATAGTAAATTAAGGGGTCTCTAATAGTTGATGTGAATGCGTTTGAGTTTATCATATTAGTGGAATCAGTATCTTACATGGCATTGGAGGGTAGGATCAGACACCTGTGGAGGGTAGATAACTAAGAAAAAATTTTCATGATTCAGCCTTATATTCTTATAGTCTAACTTTGAACTAAAATAAGAAAGGATAAGAAAAATCCAGATAGTCATGTGCTATTTGAAGTCACACCAAAAGAAAGGCTGTCATTTTGACTTAAATATCAATTAATGCCAGCTGTGACAGAGTGATGTCAGGGAAGACATTACCAATACCCATCATTGTTGTAACACACACCTAGGCTCCTCTAAGAGGAGATATGAAATTCTAACCTTTAGCTGAACCTTGAAAGGAAAAATGGCAAGACCACAGCATGGAGCTTGTTGAAAACAAAAAAAATTCTGGATTATGTGTAATTTGTTCTCTCTTGTCAACCATCTTCCACTTTGAGATTCAGAGGAAAGTTCTGCAATAATCACATCCACAGATGACTGCATAATGGATATGTGGGAAGGGCTATGCCGGCCTCTTACGATGAGGAAGGAGGAGAGGGGACCACAGTGGTCCCCAAAGCAACCTCAGCCATAAATTATTTTTAGTCAGATGGAAGGAGGCTATGAATTTAGGATAAATATTCATGCATCACATAAAAGCTTTCATTCCTTCCCACTGGAAAGCCAGAAAGAAACACGGTCATTAAACCAAGAATTAGTATCTCACTCAGTTTACTGTAGCAAGCAAACCTTAATTTTAAACTTATAACACTTTGTAGGGGAAGTAGTAGGTGGGAGGGGGGTTGTCCCTGCTAGTTTCTGGGGTTGTGGGGAGGAATGGTTTGAGGGGAACATAGAATTGATATTACTGGGCCCGGGGCATGTCTGTCAATTTGGTAAATTTTGGAAATAGGACTTTTCCTGCATGGAAAGGATTTTACGTGAGAATCATGAAGTGATAAGGAATCCCCATTGCAGAAAACACTGCAACTCTTTCATTAACTCTCCTTTTCTACAGGCTTGTAAGTTCATCTGCAGCCTGGGAGGCCCATATTCATGAACACGTTTGGACTCTATCCAAATAAACAGCACAATAAAATGTTAGATAATACTAAATATAACTATAGGTAGTTTACCCCATCTTCTTTCATTTATTTTCTATGTGTAATAACAGGAATATTATCCTTTTTTGGCAATCTACACAGAGACTGGTTCAAATAAATAGCCAGGGATATACATAAAGGTCTAGAAGCAATCTGAAGAACCATACTCTAAGTTCTGAGGATCTTTCACTTTAAATTAGGCTTGCTATTCTTAAGAGGAGAATATACCAGTCTTAAGCAATCATCTTAGTTCTAGAACCACCCAATGAGCAAGTGATTAAGGCAAGAAAGAGTTTCACTTTGGCAGTGAATCTCAGACTAGACGAGTGTGGGCCCTGATTGGGACACCTGCAAGCCAAAGCCATTGACCTTTCACTAACTTGTAGTCAGGAGCTCAACTGTAAAAGGCTTAAAATGACATCTTCTGCTCTTCTTTCTTAAAGTGGCAGGGAGACTTTATCAATAGTTTCTGCAAAATCTACTAACTAAATAGGTTCTAAAATTTGTATGTCCACAAAAATCCATGAGAAGGGCTGGGAGTACTGGATGGGCCATCTCAAATAGCATAATATTTAAGAAATGGCAAAATTCTCCACTTGGTCCATAGCATGCTCTTCACTGTTACGTGACACACCCCACTGGGATTCTGTTACTACCTTTACCCCCTACACACTGAGAGCTCTGGAAGGGGATGGACAGTGTCTGTCTTGCTCATAGATTTTCTCTTCATCCCTGAGCCCAGACCTAGCATATTAAAGGTGCTTAGTAAGTATCTGTTGAATGTAGACAAAAAGAATTTTCTCAGGAGAGGCTACTCATAAAAGAAGTAAGGATGGACCACAAGCAACCAAGATTCTGAAGAATATGTACAGAGTAAGGGATATACTTTTTCACCCCCTAGGGTAACAGTAACTTTCTTCATATAAAGAACTTTCTTCTCAGTGAAATATCCATACAATTGAAGTCCAAAACCAAAAGCCAACTTAATTTCCCTGGCCATATTTTACTCAACACCATCAGGGAACTGTCTACCAGTTATCAGAAAAGAAGTGCTATTTTTCATTTAGTCCTTCATAAATCATTCTGAATTTTTGATGGATTACAGTAACAAGTTGTCAATATTCTAAGTCCTTATGCTCATATTGGTAATGCCAAATCAGGTTTTAAAACTATCTAGGTCTTGGTTGTGCTTATCAAAATAAGTTAAGATCCCCTTTTAGATCAGATGTATAGATAATAACAAAATGACAACAAAAACCATTAAGTGTAGCACTTTCTAATTTACAAAACATTTCCTTTGGTTTTGATATTACCCCTGTGCAGAAGGCAGAGACAGAGTTATCCTCATTTTACAGAGGCAGAACTGGCGCTCCTAGAGCTAAGCCACTCAGTGTCATGCAATTACTAAATGAATAGCTGGGAATTGTGTGAAATGAGGACAAAGACACGGTTGAAGGTATTTCAAAAATGGTTTATAAAACATAAACTTTTATTTAGTTTACTGTTTTTGCTTACCTAACAGAGACATTTTACAGAAATTACATTCTTCACTATAAAGTATCATTATCCAGCCTTGTCATTATTATTTTTGTTTTACACAGGGCCATGGAGAAAACTGTATGCCATCTTGTATCAGATGCTAGATTTTAAAACTGGCTCTTTTATTCATTTATAATACAAGTCGACAAGAAGTCATATACTCTAGAAGCTACACTCTGGCAATTCTGTGATCCCACAGAGACGGCTAATCCACTTCTGCATCGTCCAGGACACCACCTGTCTTTTCTTTATCTAGCTTGAATTCTGTGTTTCATCACTATGATAATTTCGTTGCATACACTCCAATTCCACTGCCTTATTCCTACCTTGTTTTCAGTTAGCAAAACCTCAGCTTCAGTTAAACCCAATTTTCTGCCAACTCCGAACCTGCATGTGCTTGAGCAGCTGGATATCAGCTGGAGGAAAGCACAGAATCATGATGACTAATTTCATTTTAAATTTATGGTCATTAATCTTTCAAGATAAACCTCATCATCCCACAAATGAATCTACCTACCTATGCAACTGTGCCATATATTCTTCCCCAATCCCCATTAAACTGGACAAAGTGTCCATGAGGCCAAGCCACCCAGTTGTAAACTGCATTGCTTGTCAAGAACTTTAGTTTTGAAACTACCCCTTCATTCTCCTCATTATGACACCGTCCCCTAACTGGATCATTCCTATTAGCATTCCAACATGCTATAACATGTCCTATTTAAAAAGAAACCTCTTTATTCATAGCTCCCTCCTCCTATTCCTCTATTGCTCTGTTCTCTTGCACAGCAAAAAGTAAAAAGCCTCAAAAAAAAAAAAATGAAAACTATGGAAACATCCTTGCTGTTTCCATACTCCCTCACTCCATCCCACTATATATTTTATTTCATTTATTAAACAATGAGATAATATACTATATGTAAGGCATAAAGAAACAACAAACATCTGTTTCACCACCCAGTTTAAGAACTAGAACATTACTAAGAAATCTGTCACTCTGCCACTCCCATCTATTCCCTTCCCTCCCCTACTAGGAAGTAAATGCTGTTTTGAATTTTGTGTCTATCCCTTTGCTTTGCTTTTCTTTATAGTTTCATCACAAATATATAGCTTTGCATGTTTTGAATGTCATAATTATATTTATTCTTCTGTGGCTTGCTTTATTCTCTTAGGATTATGGTAAGATTCATCTATACTGCCATGTGAAGCAGTTTGAAATCCATTTTCACGTCCTTAGAGCATTACATTTTTGAATAAGCACAATTTATTTATTCATTTTGTGGATGGATACTTGCATTGTTTCCATTTCCTATTGTCACAAATAGTGTGACCATAATCATTCTTGTACGCGTCTATTGGTACACAAAATTTTTTCTAGGGTGTGTACCCAGGATTGGAATTGCGAGGTCATATAAAGGAATCACATATTCAATGAAGAAATGCCAAGTTACTGTTAAAAGTGGTTTTACTAATTTTATTAGTTGACTGGAGAATGTTGATTGGTAGTAAGATAATAATCTTTTCAAGTTTATTGATATTTACTCTATGGTCCAGTATACTACTTATTTGAAAAAATGTGACACACATCCCTGAGAAGAATGTGTCTTCTGTATGTGTGTGTGGTCGATATCAACCTTGTTAATTCTGTTGCTCAAATCATTTGAGCCCTTGTTGATTTTTATTACCTATCTCAGAGAACAACAAACTATAGACCATGGGCTAACCCCAGTTCACAGCTTGTTGCTGTATGGCCCAGTGAACTAAACATGATGCAAAGAAGAATATGTGCCCTGCAAAGCCTGAAATATTTATCTGGCCCTTTTTAGAAAATGTTTGCCAATCCCTACTCTGTTTGACACATCAATTTATATTTATATTTTTAGGCTGCACCTCATGTCATTAGAAAATGCCTTAGTCTGCTCAAGCAGATTCCAACTCTAATGACAGGTTTTTCTTTTTATCCTAGTATTTCTGTCAATTTTTTTACTTTATGTAATTTTAATCTATGTTACTAGGGGTATACAACATTAGAGTTATCATATTTTCCTGGTGAAATGAACTTTTTACCATTATCCAGTGACCTTCTATCTCTAGTAACACCTTTTTCCTTAAAGTCCATCTTGACTGTATCTGCAGTTTGTCACCATTTTTCTGAAAACCTTTATGTACCCTAATGTAGAGGTTTCCCGTAAGATACAACACTGTGTTTAAATTTTTAAAGCTAGTCTATCTTTGCATTCTAATCTAATAAGCTGCTTTTAAACAGGAGAATTTAGTTAACTTACATATATTATAGTGACTGATATATGTATTTATTCTACCATATTCTACCATTCTACTATATATTATGCTTTCTCACATTTGTCTTTTTTTTACCATTGTTGATTTAAAGACTATTTTATCTGATGTAAGAATGGCTATACCTGCTTGCTTTTGGTTTCCATTTGCTTCAAATATTTTTTTCCATCCCTTTATCTTGAGTCTGTAAGAGTCCTTGAGAGTTAGATATGTTTCTTGAAGGCAGCATATACTTAGGTTGTCTTTTTTCATCCATTCAGCCGGTCTATGTCTTTTGAGTGGTGCATTAAGACCGTTGACGTTCAGTATTAGTATTGATATGTGGGCTACTGTTCTGTTCATCATGTTGGATGATATCTTGTTATTTTGTTTTCCTTCCTGTGCTATTGTTTTATAAGAGCTGTAAGCTTTAACTTTTGGATGTTTTTACACTGGTGGGTATCTATTATGCTGTTCCATAATGATGGAACTTTTGAGTATTTCCTGTAGGGCAGGTCTAGTAGTGACAAATTCCCTTAGTGTTTGCTTGTCTAGAAAATTCTTTATGTCTCCATCATTTATGAAACTTAGTTTTGCAGGACACAAAATTCTTGGCTGGCAGTTGTTCTGTTTAAATAAAGTGAAAAATGGGGCCCCAAAGCCCTTCTGGCTTATAAGGTCTCTGCTGAGAAGTCTGCTGTTAGGCTGATGAGTTTTCCTTTGTAGGTTAGTTAGTTGCCTTTATCTTGCAGCTTGTACAGTTTTCTCCTTCATTTTGACTTTGGTCAGGTTGATGACTATGTGTCTTGAAGTCTTGTTTGCCATGAATCTTCCCAGTCTTCAATGAGCATCTTGTATCTGGATATCTGAATCTCTGGTGATACCAGGGAAGTTTTCCTCAATAATCCTATTGAATAGGTTTTCCCTGCTTTTTGCTTTTTCTTCTTCTCCCTCCTGAATACCTATAATTTGTATATTAGCTCATTTCACATAGTCCCATATTTCTCTGAGTGACTATTCATTCTTCTTTATTCTTTGTTCTGCATCTTTGACCAACTGGGTTAGTTCAAACACCTTGTCTTCAAGCTCTGAGAATTTTTTTCTTCTGTTTGGTCTAGACTATTACTGAAGATTTCTGCTGTATTTTGTAATTCTCTGAATGACTCTTTCATTTCTTTAAGTTCTAGTATATCCTTTCTTATGCTGTCTAGCTCTTTAGCGAGGTTTTCATATTTTTCATTCATGTCCTGAACTAGTGTTTTTGTTTCTTTGTGTTGGTTTTCAACTTTCTCTTCAATCCCATTTTATCTTGTTTGCAATCCATATTCTGAATTCCATTTCTGACATTTTGACAATTTCATTTTAGTTGAGGCCCATTGCTAGGGATTTGTTGTGATCCTTTGGGGATTTCAAACTAGCTTGTTTCTTCCTGTTGCCACAGTTCTTTTGCTGGTTTCTTCTCATCTGAAACCTGTTCTCCTAGCTCAGGGCAGATAGCTTTGCGGTATACCTTTCCTCTTTTGCTGGGAACTCTCCTACTTAGTGAGAAGGAGAAGTCCCTAGATAGCATTTTTGTGGCTCGCTCCAGCAGGAGATGGGCAGAGGCACTGAGAGCCTGCAATGCAGCTGTTCTGTGTTGTCCCATTCCCCTGTGATTGTCACAGTAAAAGCCAGTGCTGGATGATCTTCATGTGGAGTGGTAGGTTGTTCCCCAGACCACTGTTATAAGCTTAGTGGGGGGCTGGGTGAGTCCCTTTCCATGGAGGCTGGCATTGCAGGAGATTAGTTTGCCTAGGTCTCCCTGTGGTGGTGGCAGTGGCAGCTGGGGAAGGCTATCTAGGCAGTGGTTATGGGTGTCAAGGATCCACCTGGGTCCAGGTAAAATGGCAGCTTGTGGCTAGTAGGTCCCTGGCAGATTGTTCTACTGTGGGGGCAGTTCCTGCCAGGTTGCAGGGAGCCATGGGGGCGGGGGCCCATGGCCAGGCAGCAGCACGGGAGCCATGGGGCAGAGCCTCAGAGGAGGGACTATGGGGTAGGGCGCTGGAGTCTCAGAGTTGGGGCAGAGCAGCAGCACAGGAGTTGCAGTAGTGGGGCCATGAGGCCGGGCTGCCAGGCTGCTGGGGCTCTCTTCCTGCCCAGGTCCTACTGTGGCAGTCACCACAGGGCTACTCAGGTAGCATTAGGGGCACCCAGTCAGCTCAAATCCCCCATGAGGGAAAGGGGTACTTGGCTCCCAGTCACAGGGTGCTCAAGAGCATCCAGTCTCCCTGTTCCCTTCCCAGGCTGTCCAGAGCTATGCAGAGGCAGCTACAGTAAAGCCAAGCTCTGTGTAGACCAGGCACTCTGGGCCTGAGAGCTCAGAATGGCATCAGCAGCAGTGACTTGGGAACAGAAGCCACCCTGATGTGCACACTCTCTGGTGCAATGCCATTGTACAGACTCCAAGCAGTTCCTTGATCAGCCTGGAGGTCTGTGGTGGTGACAGGGTCCCCTCACAGCTTGGGCTGCAGTGTCTGCAGGGGAAGCATGGAGTTTCAGGGTTCTCTCCTCCTGTCCTCCCCCTCAGGTGTGGATGTCTCCTCCAGGTACCTTCTGATTTTGTTGAGTAGGTTGTCCCACCATCTTCTCTTTCACTCTGAATGTCACCCTTCACCTCTCTGGTGATTCACAGTGCTCTCTCCAAGAAGGCCCATTTGTCGGTGGGCATCTGCTTGCAGCTTTTGGTCCTCTCCTTGAGAGCAGCATGCATGGGCTGCTCCTAGTCCACCATCTTGCCCCATCTTCCCCCATATTTCAATTAAAGGTTCATACTTCTTTCCTCCTAGTCATATTGACCCAGCTCCATCCTGTCCTTCATCTCTGTGTCAGGAGAGTTGCCAATATTAAGAAATACTAACTCCACAGGTAGTCACCACAGGGCTGCTCAGGTGGCATTAGAGACATCCAGTGCCTCATGTGTGTAAAAACTCTCTTTTTCACTCTCAATGTTAACAGGCCAGAGCTGACTCTGGTCTTAATTTCCATTTCTGAGTGTACCTCCTGTCCTGTAGTCTGTCCCACTCAGTTCACTTGGCATTCTGAAGCCTGCTTAATTTCATAGCATGGCCCTGGTCTATCACTTTCTATAAAAACCACACAGTGGCTTTATACTGACAGCTGAATTAAGTACAAATTTTTCAACCTAACTTTCAGGACCTCCACAATGTGGCCATAAGCTGCATTTCCAGTCTCATCTCCTACCGCTTCCTTCACAACGTAACTACAACCATAGCAAAACAAATCACTCTTCTCTGAGCCTGCCTATGTTTCAGCAGCTCTGTGCCTTTGCTCACTCTGTGCCTTTCCCTCTTGTCTGTAATACACTGACCTATCCTTTAGGTCCTATCTCAAATGCAAATTCTTCCAAGAAGCTTCTCCTGATGTCCCTGGTCAATGTGGTCGCTATCTGTACTGAATCCCTCCCAGCACTTTGTAGAGTGCTTTACTTCTGCAGACAGAAGCACCTTGCTTATCAATACTTTATTCTAAACTCCTGGAAGGTAACAACTGTCATTTGTTCATCTCTGAATCTCCCTTGGTGGTAGCCCTTGTGTAAGGTGGTACCCCTTGTGTGACGTAGCAAGGTACCTTACACAAGGTAGAGTTCAATGATTATCACTAGAGAGAACTCTGAATAGATGCCTTAAAAGAGGCTGTTAGTAAACTTACCATTAACAGCCACAAACTTTCTCCTTTCACTTAGGTTATCAATGGGGACATATGGCTATAACAGTATTATCATGGTCTCTTCATTTCCCTCCCTACTCTTCTGTATAAATGAAGTTACATTATAGTCATTAAAAGTCCCCTTTAAAATAGTGTCACCAGGCTATATTTGGGAAGAGAGAATCAGGACTAATCTGTTCCATACATACTCCTTAGTGAGTAGGGGAATATGAGATGGCACGTTTGAATTGGAGATAGAAGGGAAATGGAGTTTTCAAGGGAGAAAAAAAATTACAAAAGAAAAACCTGTTTCACAAAATGTAGTCTGTGGAAAATCTTTCAGCTAAATGTCAAGATTAAGAAAAATCAATACAACCTTTGAAACTAGAACCGTGTGAGAGGCCTTTTAGGCTTGATAGCAAAACACAAAGCCATGGCTTCAGGAACATAAAATCTTTCTTGAGTAAACCACAAAAGCAATTTGTCAATATTCAGGAGCCTCCATGGCCCTAAAATATGCTTAGCACAAATTGCTTATTACACAGATAGGGACAGTCAAGATTCAAAGGGCCAGCATTTTCAAAAGGACTTTTACCAAGGCTGTAATTAGTTGTTCAGGCAAGAACTGCATACATGTCTAATTGCACACGCAATTGGCTAATTGTATCTTCAAAATAAAGGGTAAGGGTTAATTGTATCCACATCTGGCCACAAAGAAAGAGGTTGTCCTTTGAAAATATGACACTACACTTAGAAGAAAATTTGCATTAAACAACCATCCCTATTACTACTAATAATTATAATAATACCACATGCTTACAAATTAATACCTTTCATCGTGATCCTGAAAACACTTTACAAACATTAATTAATCTCACAATACTCCTATGAGGTATGAAAGGCGATTATCCCAACAGCATCAATGAGGAAACACAGCAAAGTTAGGTAACTGTCAAAAAGCCACAAAGGGAATCTGAGCTCCCAGTCCTGGGCTCTCAACATTGGCTCAGGTCACAAGGGAGGTTCAATGGGGAGCATGGTTCACATAATCAGCAAAAATGAGCCTAAAAACAAAACAAAACCAAGTAATTCAATTTCAGAATAGTGAAAAGTGGCTTGTGATTTAAACACCACTTTGACTTCTTTTATTCAAAGGTACACAGAGAGAAAGACTCAAGAATGGAGCTATCAAGTAGAACTTGTTTGTTCCTTAGTTTGATTTCATGATCAAATATTTCAGATAATTTAAAAAGTAAAAAGAATTTATATGATATATTGCCAACGAATGCTACTTTCAAAAATAATGGAAGAAGACTACATTTCTGCAAGAAATGGATACTTAGAATGTCCTGGCTACAGCAGCTGTGAGGTGAGGACATGCTGGACATACAGATATGAGGTGAGGGAATAAAACTCAGTAAAATAATGTCACCTTAATTCTAACCATTGTGGATTTTTATCACATTACTACTCAGAAGTATCCAATTTATACGAGCCCAGAATATCTAACTTCATACAAATAATTTTCCTTGCAAATTTACAAGCATATCATTAGTATTTGGTATAACTTTAGTATCTTCTTTAAGAATCAAGAGATATATGAGGGTTCATACTTAACAATAAAATACACATTTTAAGGACTGATTTATTTTTTACAATTAAAAAAAAATACTCTTATAGCCACATCAGGAAATGTTTGGGTGACTTTCTTGCTCATCAGAACTAATGATAAATTCTCTATGCAGATGCTTGTAAAGATGTGGTGATATAAACGTGCTCTGATTCACTTCACTTATGTGGTGAAGACACAGTACTGGAAGATACAAGATGAGCAAGATAAAGTTCCTGCTGTCATGAAACTTACGGTCTATGTATTTATTTATATTCACTCAAGCCCTATTATATCTCTTCCTGCAAAGGTTTTGGGGTAATATCTCATAGAAGAATAAAGAAAACATTGACGTAGAAAGTAAGGGACAAGAAAAACAGAACCAAAACGTGCTGAAGATAAAAACCAGTATGATTGTGGTTTCTATGTATTAACGTTGTCACAGTTCCTGGGCACCCAGAGTAAAAAAGAAAGAAAAGGAAAGAGAAAGGAAACAAAAGAAAAATATTATTAATAATACATATAATAGAATTTTTAAAAAATGCCTAATAGAGGTAAAAAATCAATATAGTATTAGAGTGCTTAAAACAGAGGACTTCTGATGGGAGAATCCGGAAAGGCTCCAGGGCAAGCAGTCACAATCTGGCCTGGCTTGAAGGGCGGGGCTGACCCCCATAGCTGCTGCTACCGAAAGGCTGTTCCACATTCAACATGCAGCAAGCAAAGGATGAGAGCTATGCAAGGACAAGGCACGGTCAGGAGGTGGCAAGTCAACTCCAGCGCAGCGTACGAGGCAGAAGGCAGTCACTGGCAAATATGTGTTAAGTAACGGATAGTACTGTAGATATTTGAGGGGTAGGTAGGAGGAGAAGGTAATACAAGTTTTTTTTTTTTTAAGTAGAAAATTCTACCCATGTCTAAAGAAAAGGCCAGAAAAGTAAAAGTCAGGAGGAAGAAGGTCAGTCAAAAGGCTTTGTAATAAATCAGATGAGAAGTGATAAGGGCCTGATGCCTGGTCCTGGCATGGGAGAGGTAAAGAAGAGGACAAATAAGAGACTCCCTGACAGGACCTAGTGAATAATTAAATGTGAAGAAGAGGATGAGCTGCACGTGACTCGAGGGGGCCTTGCCTCTAAATTCTGTGACCAAGGAGATCTAAAAGGCATGTTCTCCCTAATGCTTTATTGGGCCTAGTGTCAACAAAATTAATATATATCTTTGTATCATAAATATTTTCCATCAATGAAAAGTATACGAAATTGTTTTAAATGCATTGCATTTAAAATTATATGAATATGAAATCTATTTTTCTTTAAAATAAAAATCAAATGTGCTACTTCAGCCAGATTATCAATATGAGAGCTAAAGCATTGTGGTTATAATTCTAGCTCAGGTTTCAGCACTTTCCTTTTTCTGTTCATTTACATTTATAATAAGGAAAATGAGCTCTAATTTTTTAGCCAGGGATTTAAATCATTTGCACTCACTACGTGTCTTATATCTCCCTCCCACATTGACAGGGATATCACAAAACTGTGATCAAAGTAGATGCTTAAAAATTACTTTGCTGAATGAATAAATTCAAAAATTAAAGTCAAACAGAAATCACCTGTCCCCCAAATCTGTAGAGAGTTATTGCTGTTAGTACTGAACTATCTGTTCAATGCAGGTGGGTGCAAGTGATTACTGCTGTTCATTCAACAAGAATTTAAAATGCCCATCAGGAAAAATCTATTTCCAAAATAATTTGGCCTTATCACTAAATTTGTTGTTATGAAAAATTGCTAGATGCTTTATCCAAGGTCAAGTCCTTATTAATGCCAATGCTAAGAACTGCTAGTGAAAGAACATTTACAAAAAAATGTTTGGGAGATATTGCAATGCACTTATTTCCTTAACTATATGGTCAATATTATATAATTAGACATTTTGCCCTTTGTAGTAGTGTTCCATCTTTGTGTTTTGAAGTAAAACCACTGATTTTTTTTCCCAGAATATTACAGTAGTACAAATGGCTTTTGGTTATGTGGATAGATTTTGTAATGCTTGAGTCAGGGCTGTAAGTGGGTCCATCACCCAGACAGTGTTCATTGTACCGTTAGATAGATTTTCATCCCCCGCCCCCAACCCTGCTTGATTTCCAATGAGTTTTACTTCCCTCTGTGCACATGTGTGTTCATCGGTTAGTTCTGATTTAATAGTGAGTACATGTGGTGTTTGTTTTTCTATTCTTTAGATACTTCGCTTAGGAGAATGGTCTCCAGTTCCATCTCAACTATTGCAAAAGGCATTAATTCATCCTTTCTTATGACTGAGTAATACTCCATGGCATACATATACCACATTTTGTTAATCTACTCATGAATTGATGGGCACTTGGGTTGATTCCACATCTTTCCAATTGTGAATTGTGCTGCTATAAACATTTGAGTGCAGGTGTCTTTTTGGTAAAATGACTTCTTTTCCTTTGGGTAAATACCCAGTAGTGGGATTGTTGGATCGAAATAGTAGGTGTGCTTTTAGTTCTTTGAGGAATTTCCGTACTGTTTTCTACAAAAGTTGTGCTAATTTGTAGTCCCACCAATAATGTATAAGCATTCCTTTCTGTATCCATGCCAGCATCTATTGTTTTTGGACTTTTTAATAAAATCCATTCTAACTAGAGTAAGATGATATCTCACTGTGGTTTTAATTTACATTTCCCTGATGATTAGTGACATCGAGCATTTTTTCATATGTTTATTGGCCATTTGTCTATCTTCTTTTGAAAAGCTTTTGTTCATGTCTTTTGCCGACTTTTTAATGGGGGTGTTTTTTCTTGCTGATTTGTTTTGAGTTCTTTGTAGATTCTGGATATTAGTCCTTTATTGGATGTATAGTTTGAGAATATTTTCTCCCATTCTGTAGGTTGTCTGTTTGTTCTCTTGATTTTCTCCTTAACTGTGCAGAAGCTCTTTAATTTAATCAAGCCCCATTTGTTTATTTTTGTTGTTGCTATAATTGCCTTTAGGGTCTTAGTCATAAATTCTTTGCCTAGGACAATATCCAGAAGACTTTTTCCTGCATTTCCTTCCAGAATTCTTATTGTTTCATGCCACACTGCAGAAATTATTCCATAACATTGAGAAGGAGGAAATCCTCCCTAACTCATTCTATGAAGCCAGTGATACCAAAGTCAGGAAAAGACACAACAAAAAATGAAAACTATAGACCAATATCCTTTATGAATATAGATGCAAAAATCCTTAATAAAATACTAGCAAATCGAGTTCAATAGCACATCAGAAAAATAATTGATCATGATCAAGTGAATTTCATCCCAGGGATGCAAGGATGGTTCGACATATATAAATCAATAAATGTGATTCACCACATAAACAAAAGCAAACACAAATACCATATGATCCTCTCAATTGATGCAGAAAAAGCATCTGACAAAATCCAGCACCCTTTCATGATAAAAACCCTCAACAAACTAGAATTAGAAGGGATGTCTAAGAATTTTTAAAGCCACAAACCTGCAGCCAACATCATACTGAATAGGGGAAAGCTGAAAACATTCCCACCAAGAAATGGAACAAAACAAAGGTACCCACTGTCACATATGAGTAACATAGGTCATGTTTTAAAATTTTATGATCAAAATTAACCTTTAAAGACACATTTCTTGTACCCAGTGTGAATGTGGATTTACGCGAATAATACTCCATAGAATTTTACGCCTTTCCCAGTGTTTACAGAGGTGTAAAACAAAGCCAATTGTGTTCAATATTAGCAGAATATTCACTTCCAGTTCTCTACTGTTGATAAGAACAAAAGAAAAAAATATTGAAATTCTGAATCCAGGTTACATACTGTGCCTTATCATTTCAATGTTGTATTTCCATAAATCAAGTTCAAATTAAGATCACATCCCATAAAACAGGAGGCTGTGGTGTAACAGGGAGGGAAGGTGTGTAAACTGAGGCATGCTCACCTCTGCCCACCTCAGCACCCCCATCAGTCGCCTGTCTAAAGATGCACTGTGGGGAAACACCAGGAATAAATGTGTAAAACTACAGAGTGGGATCGAGCAATCCCACTTCTGGGTATACAGGCAAAGGAACTGAAATCTGTGTGTTGAAGCGAGGTCTACCCTCCCATGGTTACTGCAGCATTATTCACAATAGCCAAGATACGGAAACAGCTGAAGTGCTCCTCCATGAGTGAATGGACTGAAAACAGTGTGGTATATGTGCACAGTACCAGTCAGCCTTCAACAGGCAGGGCGGTCCATCATTTGAGACGACATGGATGAGCCTGCAGGACATCATACTAAGTGCAGTAAGCGGGCTCAGAGACACAGACACCACGTGATCTCACTCACATGTGGATTCTGAAAGAAGTAAGGAGTGGAATGGTGGTCACCAGGGCGGGTCAGGGAGAGGGGACAGGGAGGGTGGTGCCTGGGGAAAGGCCACTGGGTACGAAGCTTCAGTCAGACAGGAGGACAGGTTCTGGGGAGCTACTGCACGGCACGGTGATGCAGTCAGCAATATTGTGCTGCATAATTCAACACAGCCAAAGGACCGGACTGCCAATGTTCTCACCACAAAGAAACGGTAAGTAGTTGAGGTGATGAATAGTCAGTGAGCCTGATTTCATCATTCTACAATGTATACATGCATGAAAACATTAGGCCATGCCCCATAAGTACACAGTTATTGTCAATTAAAACAAAGTAATACATATAAAAAATAAAGTCTAAAAAACTATGAAGGATAATGTACATTTAAGCTATTCTGATATTTTTAAATTGGTGATTTTTATTTAAAAAGATGGAGAAAAGCAAAGATAGAAAAGTTCAGTAGCAGCTATGGAATAGGCAGGACACTGCATTACTCTAGTTTTATTTCTGGCCTGCATTTGACCCTTGATACACTCTACCAGGGTAGACACAGTTATATCGAGACATAACTATTATTTAAGTGTGTATCACAGGTGGCTTAGTTTCTCAAGAAGACTGGGTTATTCTGGTGGGCGGGGCAGCTATTACAGGATTTATATGATTGGGGGGGAGTGTTGTGAATGTTTCCAACCTTGACTCTTTTATTGTGGTGTTTCCCAAACCCGTCTGATGATAAAAATCACCTGGAACACTTGTTAGATCTGTTGATTACACACCCCTCTCCTCTCCCCTAGAATTCTGATTCAATAGATCTGGGTTGGGGCCAAGGAGTTTTTTTAATGCCCTTTCCAGATGATTTTTGTCTTGAGGAAGGTATAGAGAACTTAGTCCTAAAAAAAAAAAGGATTTAAACCCAAGAAGAGACACACTTCATGTCCAACCCAGGCACATGCACAGCTATATATACATACAACATATAATGGAAATAAAAGTTTCACAAGAGAATATTTGAACTCATAGAAAGTGCACTGTACCATTTTTATTCTATTTTATTTTTTAAAGTAGTGGTTGTCACCCACTTTGATGAGTCACGGTCAGCAGTTTAAGAACACGGCCCTGTCCCACCTGGCCCAGTTCCTGTCGATGAATCCTGAAGAAAGGGCTTCCCGGTAAAGGTTTGAGAGGTTCTGATACAATTATAGCACACGATTATGATTTGATTAACAGTCCACCGAATCGAAAGAAAACAGCAGAACAACAGAGCATGAGGTAACCTGTGGCTTTTTGACGGCACTGTACACAGCTCTTGGCTTCTCGATTGAAGAGGAAGACAGAAAGTGTGGAAATCGTTCAGGCTGGAGAGTCACATAAGATGAATCACTGGGAAGGTGGGATGTCCCGGGAAAGGTGCAACGGATGGGAATTTGTAGACAGAATACCCACGGTCGCAGAGCGAGTTAACACACACGGAACCGGAGAAGGCCAAGCACGACTGGGAACATCAGCGCCGTGAGGATGGCGGAGACAGAGCAGCCAGTTTTCCCTGACTCCGGGGCCGGGTCCCCGGGGACTCTCCCGGTCACGGCTCACCGATGCCAGCACCAAGCTGCCCACGGTAGGCGTCCGCACGCGTGCCCTCTGTCCCGGAGCACATGGCCTCTCTAGGTGTTTCCTAGTTCAGGACACCATAAACCTGACGTAAAGTGAGGTGACAAAAGACTGAAGTTGAGAACCAAGGATTTTCCTGGTGTTGGAAATTTTACGTATTCTCCTGATTATCCAAATAATTTATTAGAAATTCACCTGCACCAGGAGACAAGCTAGATGTCCTCTAAGATAGACGACACACTGGAATAGGTATAAGCTCAGTCAAAAGTACTTCACAAGGTGGCCATGTTCAACAGCCCACTCCTACGAGGCTCTGGGTGACGGGCTCCAGGCAGCGGGAGGTCACCTTGGTCCTTCTTCAGCAGATGCTGCTGAGAGCAGGGAAGCTTCCCAACTTTCAGTGACACCAGGTGCTTCCTGCCTGGACAGCCGCAGCCTAGGTCCCTGTGCGAGCTTCCTAGGGCTCGGTGTTCTCCAGAAAGGTCTCTCAACCTTGGGTTATCGGCACCTGGAAAAACGGTTTCTGGAGGGACTTGGAGAAATGCCATTGCCGGTTCAATGCCCGAGGACGCTTCAACTGTAAACAGAGATGCTTCTGCACTAGAAACCCACATTGCAAAACAGATGCGGCTTTATCCAGCAGGGATGATACAAAGTGGCTTTGGAGTGATGACCTTGATGGCTTTTACAGGGTTCCTTCTGATACTTTCTGTGATTTAGAGGCTCTTTTTGTTATGCTATTTTTAGAAAACCTGAGGTTGTATATGTAATCGCACCATCTAAATCAGAGGGCTCTTTTAAGAATGAAATCTTATCATCCCCTCATCTTTTCATGACTTGGAGGATAAATTCAAAATGCATAGTTTGGGCTACGAAGCCGTCCACGATAGGGCCCCTGCCTCTCTCCTTACGTTCTGGGCTCTGGGCTTCTCTGTGACCTGCGTCCTGTAGAGCCTCTGAACCCGGCACGTCCTGGAGTGCTCAGTGCTCCCCCGCTCAGCCTGGGGTTTCCCCACAAACACGACTTTCTCAGAGCATCCCTTCTACGATTAGACTTGGTCAGATTTACCACCTACATGCGACTTTAGGATGGCAAACTTTCCCTGGAGCCGTGTATCGCAGCTATAATATATAACCTCTTAGAGCAGAAAGCATGTTTGTTCACGGCCATATTCTCAGCATCTTGTACAGGACAGGCTCTCCATAATTCTTTTTGAATAAATGCATGGGGGAAGTTTAGACTGAAGAAAAAAGTAAACACTTGCTTTACAAAAAGACAGTTTTCTAAAGGACTTCTCGGTAAGACTGATTTTCCTACAACCTTCCTTTATGTGTTTCAAATGTGACTGAACAGAATTCATTTTGCATGAATTTTCAGGAATACTTCCATGCATAAAATAAGGTATAAACATGCCTGTTTATAGATGATGACCAACTGAACATCTAGAAAAGTTGCAGAACAAAAAAAAAGAAAGAAAAATAAGCGCTGGAATGTTCTTTTAGTGATTTTCATGCATTGATATGTCAGTGATTTTTACTAGATAAAATTTCAATCCGATCTTCCAAAGTTTGTTCAGCTTTTCTTCTCCTGGAAGAAAATTGGAAAATTTTCTTCTCAGAAATTTTCTTCTTGGAAATTTCCTCCGACAGTGACGACGCGCTCCCATTTTGTGAGAGAAAGGAGCAGCCTGGCTTGTGTGGTTCTGACATTACAGAAATGAGGAGAGCCACGAGGGAATGAGATGAGCCAGGATGCGATACTGAATTTTCATCTGGTAGCAGCTTACTTGGACAAAGACCTATACGACGTCTGTAAAATAAATTTTGGTAAGGAACGGAAATCAGGAAATGACTGCTCATGTCAAATAAAGGAGTTAGAAGCTTACTTATCTGTACTAAAAAAAAAATTGTCTCTAGTATAAATGGAAACATTTAAAGTTTAATAACTTTAATTATGATACATTTTAATCCAGTTTTCCTGAGTTTGGTTTCCCATGGTTTTGACTTCAGGGCAGATACTAAATTACTAAATCAGAAACCATTTTTACTGAAGATAAGTTCTGTTCTTTGCAGTTACCTAAAAATTACTTAATCAGAGTAATATCTCCCAAAAGGAGATGCTGAATTTCATTTTTTTTGGACATACTTAACACTTTATTAAGCACAAATAAAATCCATTTTTTTTGGTGAAAACTCACAAAATGATGAGGCAGCGAGGATAAGATTACTAGGTCCCCTGCATAATAAGGGGTCATTGTCATAAATGTCTTCCTTCCCTGTTTTTTTCCCCCAGAGTAACTACAAAGGAAGCCAGATTTCACCTTTCAAACCACAAGGTTTGGCCAACACAGTTGATCAAAAACGGCTCTGGACTAAAATCAATAAGATGAAATTCAGTGTGGGTAAATGCAATGCTTTGATTAGCATTTATAAAGGATTTTTAAAAATTGTGAGGCCTATCATATGTAGAGAAGGATATTTAGAATGCCCAGTCTCAGGCACAACAACGAATGAGGCCCCGTGCATCCATCACTAAGCCTGAGGAATGCAGTATCACCGATGCTTCAGAAATGCCTTGCATGCCGCCCCCAATTTGTCTTCCTTCTTCTACTGAGATAATAATTCCTTTGCTTTTCTTTACATGTTTGCTCCATATGTGTGTATCCTTAAGAAATGCATTCTTCAGTTTTAAAAACTTGGGTATCAAGCAGAGACCTTGTTATGCAGAGAAAAAGGCAACCTTGTCAGTGTCAGGAACAAGCTCCCAGGAGTCACCTGGGGCCATAAACCAGGGGCAGCTGCCCTGAAGGTTTACGGAAGCCCCACAGGGGTCCTCCTGTGGGCAGGAGCGTGGGTGGGTCCGGGGGAGTCGCAGGCTTGCTGCCGTGGGCGGTCTGGGGGGCTTAGGTGGGCGGGAACTGGACAGCCAGCAGGAAAAGTTGGCGGAGGGGGTGTCCCCGTGCTTCCTGCTTCTCAGCTCAACACGGTGACTTCCAGACGTGATGACTGAGTTGAAGCAGACACTTCTGTGGGGTGAAATGAGTGTCCTCAGCCCATCCAGGTGGCAGTGCATGGAGGGGAGGGCAGGCCAAGCAGAGGTGAGAATCTGGGCCAGGCCGACACCTGCCGTTCTGCCCCGAGAGTACAAGACGGGACAGCCCAGAGGCGATGGATGAAGCTCTTGGTGATGAAAGTCACACTGCTCCGGTGTGGACCCAGCCCTCATCCCACGCGAGGCTGTTACCGTCCTGTGTCCCCCTGCCTCTCGCTCGCGCGGTTCTGATCCTGACAGTTTGTACAGAACCTGACGTCCTCTCCCTGGACACCTGTAAGGTGGCCTCCTTGTCCCGGATGTTCTGAATTTCACGGTGACGTGCACTGCTGAGTTAGTGCCCTGGGTGGGTTTTCTCAATCTGGAAACAGCTTCCAGTTCGGGGACACTTTTATCAATTACTTTATTGATAATCTGATTGATAATCCCCTCTGTGCCCTTCTCCCTGCTCTCCTCCTGGAACCCTGGGCTGGCTCTCTGGTTTCTCTAAATTCCTCCCATTTCTCTCTTACCTCCCTTCTTTGTCGGACATTTTCTCAACTTTGATTTCTGCTACCAGCTTTTCCGTTCCAAGAACTCTTTGTTTTCCAAATGTCCTCCCCTTCCATTTCTTAAAGCAGCTTTTCACTTTTACTTCTTGGATGCGCTGATCTTCTTATCTGCCGGAGGAGAGATTTTGTTTTGTCTCATGTCAATATAATATTGTCTTCTCTTTGCAAATTTGTTTTTTCTAAGTTGCTTTTCGGGGAAGGTGCTTTTTAATTTTTCCCCTACATCATTCATGTTAGAGGTTTTCTCCAGATTTCTCTCATCTCTGCTCGTCTGACACGGCTGTGAGTTGATCAGAGGCTCTGAGCACAGGAGAGGAACTTGCCAGCTTCGGCCTTCCCCGTAGCATAATCTTCGCAGCATCTTTATAGGAGAAACTCCCAAATCGTTATCTATTAATTTTTTTTTCTCTTGGGATGTTCACATTGCTCAGAGAAAAGTCCCTCAGTCTCTGCCAAAGAGGCAAAGTCCACAGGCCAGCATTCTAGAAGGTGAGTGCGGGCAGAGGGCTGGCAGCAGGCACGCTCCGCCTTCAGAGCTCAAAGAGCCACTCGGTTTTCTTCGTGGTGTGCACTTGGGTCCGCCCCTCCCCGCAAAGACTAAAATAAACCTTTCTTGGTTCGTGGGACCCTAAATATCTCAGTAATTCTCTTATGGTGCTCCTAAAAGACAGGCCTAGCAACAGTTCCATTTATTATGTAGTTATTTCTCAAGAATGTAATAAGTATGTATGTCTAAGCAAGTTAGTTCCCATTTGAGAAAATACACATGAACTGAAAGAGAGACATTATTTTATTCCCAAGTAACCAGCCGCTTGCTGAGGGGCGTGTGTGTGCGGAGGGCACCCCGCAGCCCCTCTTGGAGCCAGGCTGGACACGCGGCCTCGACGAGCGTTTCGCGTGGCACTTGCTCTTCATCACACACCCGCCAAAACCTCAGCTCCACAAAGACAGGATGTCACAGAAGAGAGCAGAGGGTGACCCAGTGTTGGAATGCTGAACTATTTCAAGCTAGCAGTTGTGTCGTGTCTGTCGGATGTGCAGTGTCAACGTGTCTGCATCAAGAAATCTCGCATCCACGGCAGCTCCCTGTCACTTGGTGCACCGCTGTCGGGCACCTCGTCGTCACACAGTCTGGGAACCGCAGGCTTTACACAGTCTACCTCCGTCCTCCAACCTTTTGTTCAACCCACCGTCCTAACTCAGAACTTGCATTAAGTTTTCAATCGTCTGCAATCTCCTGGGATCTCAGCAAACATGCCCAGCGTTGCCCCCCCTACGACTTAACGCCGAGTGCAATTAGCTAAGTATGATTTCCTTGGCTTTGGATCACGGGATCACAGCACGAACTCTACCGTACCAGGCCTAGGATGGGTCACACCGGGTAGCAGAGGTTCACATGGAAAGCAGGAGGCACCGTACTTTTACATGGACAATTCCCCAACCAGGAAGACACGTTCCGTGCTTGTGATGTTGCATGCCGCTAGACAATGACACAGAAGTGAGTAACCCGGTGCGGTCTGGGGCTGTTTGCAGACAGCTGAGTAAGAGCCCGAGTATTCGCAGCTGTCCAGCGAGGCTTCTGTCCCCACCCCCAGACTGGGCGAGGAAGAAATCAATCGATGTAAAGTCAGCACGCCAAAGGAGGAGGCCAGAGCAGGTAACATGACAAGCGGATGCTGGTCCTAAGTACGCTGACTAGCTATTAATTCGCAAAACAGTCTGAAAAGATTTGTGGTGCGAGCTGACTCCTGTCTAGACAGAGCGGGGAGTGTAAAACACATCAGACAGATACGACACGGAGTGACAAGAAAAACCTGCTTCGGCCGCACAGATGCACTGGGAGGCAGCCTGCCAGCTCCTTCTCTATCTACGTATCTGATCGCTAATGGGGCTATAGACTAGGGAATTTCAATCTTATTTCTAGAACTTTAAAACATCTTGCGCATGAATAAGGAAGAACATTAAAGAGAAGAGAAAAAAGAGATTAAAAGAATGAGGGAGACGGAGAAAGAGAAGAAGAGAGGGAGGGAAGAGTGAGTGAGTGTGTCAGAGAGAGAGAGGAGAGCTCTCACAGAAGCCGGCCACCAAGGAGAGAGTGACTATGTCAGAAGGGGAGACAGGAGAACGGGAGGGCGATACAATGTGAATGCGTGAATATTCTCCTGAATCTCAAAGGCGACTTATGCTTAGCATTTGGAAAATATCCCTGAACTAGTCCCATAAAATTTATCTCTGCCTCAGACACACGGCAGTCATGCCTGTGTTTCTCCTTTCCGCTTAACAAGGGCTAAAAACGAGCTGCCCGGACTCCACTTCCTACGTATCGATACACTCTGCACAGTCGATCGGTTCAGGGGTCCATGAGATGTAACGGTCAATCAGCTCACTGATGCAGAGTAGACGGTCATTTTTATCTTGTTTTCTCCCCTGACACAGCAACTTCAAGGTCAACGTAAGGGAACCACTTGGCAACTGGTAGCAGAATCAGAGCTGGTGTCGCCGGGCACCCCAGAGCTTTGCTTAGATACAGATACGTTTTAGCATCGGCTTGCTCTGAGGTTCTTACTCATGACCACGCACATGAGCAGTTCCTTGAGGAGTCGTTCACGTGTTTGAGGGTTTTTTTGTTTGTTTAAAAAATGCGATCAGAGATTTTGTTTGACACGGCATGCCCACTGCAGGTTTCCTGAACCGGAGCGTGGTGATGCCTCCCCGTGAAGGAGAGAGGAGCGACTCTCAGCGCGTCATGGTAAATATAACTGCGGAGAAGTTACTAGAGGTCAGGGAAAACTGGTTGTGTTAGTTATTCATAGCTCCTGACTACATATGCTTTTTTCTCATATTGACAGATTACCTCGAAATATTTCTCTGCCAAGAAAAATCTGTTTTCAGCAAACACTATTATTGTGGTTGGAATGGAGGAGTCTGTTTTCTTAAATATATCCAGATCTAACTAAAGGGAAAATAAAAGTAAGAAAATTCAGTGAACACGGAGAGGAAACAGTTTTATGCATTGCCAGGACAGGGGGTTTGAGAGGAAGGCCCTCCCTGTGTTGTTCTTTTCTTCATGATGACGCCACGTTAACCCAAAAGGCAACTGGGCAAGTTCTAGAGGTCAGGTGATTCCGTGAAGCTGCTTAGGACGAACTGTATTAAATAATTCACGGTCTAAACTATATTCTAGAAGCAAAACAGCAAACCGTAAGTGAAGGGAGGCGCGTATGCAGAGTAAGGGGTGAGGAGTGGGGCGTGGGGGTCTCCCTCCTTATCCAAACTTATTCCTCATTAGCCAGTACATTCTGAGTGCTCCCAACTTTCAAATATGCACATACTAAACCTAAACTGCAGTTTCTAACTGATGTTTTGAATTTTTAGATGATGGTTAGTTTATGATTTGCCAGCCTAGATTACGGGAGACATTTTAATGAAAGACATTTAATGAACGGCCGTTTAATGACAATGGATAACGGCATGATGAAGAATGAGTTGCGTGAATTTGCTCAGAGTCCAAAATGCAACATCAAAAGCAGCCTTAATCCGTCCCAGTAATAACATTTGCAGAATTTTTGGCTCGAGATTTCAGTCTTATTTGTACATAAAACATTAAAAGACATAAATTGCTTTATAAGTTTGTTTCACATAATAAGCCATTTCTCGGAGATAAAAGACATGTTCAGTCCCTACTTTTCTTTATATTTTAAAGTCTACTTAAAATAGTAAAAGCAAAAGACGTGTCCCAGCTCCCTATAGGATTTCCGTAACAGCTAATGCAGACTTAGGCTCAGAAGTCCCGTGTATCAGGGAACTAGCATCACGCCATTTTATACAAAGACACATAACAGACAAAATGTGCGGTTGTGTTTCCGCAGTCTGGAAAGGGACTGCAGTGTTTGACGTGGTGACTGTCCCCTTTGTGGGTGGCCTGCTCTAGTGGTGACTCACAACGAGGGCAGTGGGTCATTCCAGCTCTTCCCCAAGGACGCTACCCAGCCTCCTTACCCTGTGGACACCAACAGGGCCATACACTGCTTTTAAGACCCCAAACTCAGGTGTGGGAGGTCCAGGGACTGACCTCGTAATCTGACCTACAGCAGCCCAGAGAGAACCTTCCCATCCCCAGGAAGGGTCAGAGCCAGGTCACGGCTCCTAAGGCACATTTGGTGAGACCTGCCTGACACAGCAGCCGAGGCACAAACAGGAAAGGGGCTTGTTTTCCTACCCTTTGCTAAGAAATAAGAGGCACCGTGACTTCACTGATGGGAAAAATACAAAAGAAAATAGTCTCAGGGAGGACATACTAGGAAATATCTCCGTAAAAGTTTTGTTTCCTTTACAAACACCGTTTCAGTCCTCTAGGAGTCGTAAATACACGAGCAGTCTGAGGCCGGGGCACCGTCAGCCGGGGCTTCGGGGTACGGAGCGCTCTGATGAGGTCGGGTGGCCCGGTCATTGAGGGATCCCAGGGTGAGACGACTTTCTTCGTGCAGAGCAACAAGAGTTATGGCTCAGGGCACATGAAGGGGACCCAAGGGCCTGTGACCGGGGCCGCCTCTCCCAGAGCGTTCCTGAGCCCAGGAGGCCCGTGGGCAGCGGCTGGGTCGGGGGAGTGCGCGGCAGATTGTTCTTTTCTGCCGGAATTTTAGGAGGATGTTTTTCCATCGTTAGCTCAGTTTGCTTTCTGAGCATAAAAGACCACATTTAAAAAAGCCTGAAGTCACTGAGCCTGACCTTCTTGTCTGAATGGAACTTAACATCTCGCTAATAAAGACGCTGATGTAAAACGCAGCGCACCGACCCCGAGATGAAGGAGATATTGTCTTTAAAGCGGTTTCGCATTTCCAGGGAACTGCAAAAACACTGCTCCGCGTAGGGCTTCAAAGCGGAAACAAAGAACTATTGAGACCCAAAGACACGTTACCTCCCTCCCCGCACAGAGAGACTCTTACCAGGTTCAGCTGTAGATCTGGGTTCTGTTTGCCACATGAAAAAGATAAAATAAAATAAATCAGAACACAGTATTAGAAGGGGGTTCCATTAAGTAACAAACCTACCAATCCGTTTCTATAGCCTCACCCGGGACATGTCTGCAGAAATGTTACAGTCAAACCCGAAACACAAAAGAGATAGTTAAAGTGACAGTCGATCAACTTATATTTCTATAAACACAGAAACTCGAACCCTAGTAGCTCCTTACTCTAGGAAGTTTTTTAAACTGCAGCTCATGGTTGGGCTATAGTAGGCTTGTGAACCCCCAAAATTATTGACCCAACTTTGAGTCCTGATGTACATATATATGCACTTTCTTTGAAGGAAGAATATGTAACTCCCATCAGTGTTTCAAAGGGGCCATGGTTCTACTTTACTAGATCTCACACCGTGTGGATTATCTGGTCTTAGCACTCTCTGCAAATAGAGTTCAATTCATCTGAGTGACTCAGCCCTTCTTGGTTTTCCTGAAGTTAGAATAAAAAGGTCAGATTTGGGGAAACGGGCACCTCTCCTTACTTTTCTGTAGAATTCTGAAATCTGGCGAGTCTTGGATTTCGCTCCCTTGCCGGAACCACCGGACCTGCGGCGGGGGCGCCCCCCGGACCCGGCACTCCAGGACCACCACCTGGCCCTCGGCCGCCGCGATGTTCTGCAGCTCCTGAAATTCAAGGCAGATGCACCCCATCAGCCCTCGCTGCGGTTTTGAGCAATTTCACAGGGCAGAATAAAAAATGCAAACTATAGACAAAAAACAAGATACGAAATGCATCATAAAATAATGACCGCTAACTCAGGTGAGGATAAACACCTTTGCGCCTGCTGACACCGACAGCTCTTCAGAACCTCCGTGTCATGAAATGAGGACGGTTTACCATGAGCCCTGCAGACCTCTCTGGCCTGTCTGCAAATTTGCGTTGACTCTTTCGAATGTGTGGAATTTGCTGGTCACCACTGTTACCTTTCTGCATCTGCACACTTCTTAACACCACCGCACTGAATGTCCGTTCTCACGAAAACCAGATAAAAGAAAAAATGCGTGCATTCGCTCTCACGTGCTCTAACCTGTTCATGCCTGTACCCCCCACCACCTCTGCCCGCCTGGTTTCCTACGCCAGGTTTGCTAAGCGCGTGGGTTTCAGTATTTTCTCCTTTTGAGATTCTGAGCAAGACCACAAACATGCGGCCTTCCTCCCTCGTTGGTCTTCATTTCCTCTTCCCTGCTACGGCCTTTGTCGTCCCTCCCCCGACTCCAACTCCAGACCACTAAATCTTTACAGTCCAACAGACCGGAAATTAACTTGGCTTTACAGATGCAGAGAGGTAAAGCTGTTATACTTGTTACGGAATATCAGGACATTAATAGTTCCTGCACATGTATCCTCTCTCTCTTCTTCCTCTAGGATTAACCAGCAAGGGGCTCATCTGAACTTTTTGATTGTAGAGTACTGGATCTAACGTAAAGCAGGTAGGACTCTTGAAATAATTCAATCATAATGAAGTACGCCACCGTCCACAGACCAAAAGCAAGCACACTGACATTAGGAAGTGCGTGTGGGATTTGTTTGGTTTGGTTTGGTTTGAATTATCTGAGGGGACAATAAATGATGTCCCTGTAGCAGGTGTCCTGCTGTGAGTGTGCAGAGCTCGGGAAGCTCTAAGTCTAGGACTTCAGCAGGAGGACCAGAAAACCTCATGTGGTGTCTGAGAAGACATTTGACGAGAATTTTGGTAGTTAACAAGAATGACTTTTTTCTTCTAAGTGAAAAGATTACCAACTATTTCTGATTGTATTCTTTCTTTCTTATTTTTAAAATGTAGAAAGTCTCTGATTTTAAATCAATTTTTTAAACTTTGATTGGGTGCAGGAAAGAGCTAATTTACTGGATCATAACAGGGTGTTACTCACAGGGTCCAATTTCTGTGGATTAACCTGTTAACACGCTGACTGCCACACTAGTAAACAACATTTTCCCTGGGGCCACCGTGTTTTATTAAAACAAAACGATCCTTTCTAATTTGTTATTTTTTATTGGTTTCTGTGCATGAGTTACATGCAACGCAATCCATGTTTTTAGAATTAAATTGTCAGTATTAACTGTAACAGTAAGAACATCAGCAAGTATGATTTTCACGAACCAACCTCAGGGCTTCTTCACGCAGCCCCGCGCTCACAGCTAGCCTGGGTTAACTACGACTCACACCAGTCAGCGTGTTAAATGTCTCCAGGCCTGTCCAGGAAGCCACTCACAGGACATTGCAAATGGTACCTGAGTATTTTTCACGCTTGAGCTTTGAGGCACCAAAGGAGACTTTGATTTATCCCTAAAATTATGCATTTTATTTTTTTTTCAGTGTTTGTTAGAAAGTCAGAGATGTAGGATATGGGTAGCTGCCCGGGAACTTGAGCAGATGAAGCTCTGTAATGATGCCAGGGTTACAATTTGGCCCCTCCTGGAACAAACTTTTCTTATCTTGGATAAAGCCACTGCCAGACACAGTTGCCAGGAGACCCCCAGGACGACATGAGGACCCCACAGGAGACAGCACGTCAACCCCTGGAGGCTGCACCCGGCAGGCCGGATCACCCAGTGTAGACTCCGGGGCCTGGGTGTTTAGGATGCAGGTAAGGCCCCTCCTGTCACACATCAAGTCCCTGACACTGAGCTCCCTTGGAGGGTCTATTTAGGAAGAAATGCCACGAGGGGGTGGCCGTTCTCCTGGCCACACCTGTGTCCTCCACACCCAGAGGGTGCTGGGGGTCCGCAGGCAGGCGCGGCTCTGCTCCGACCAGCTGGGACCTGGGAATCTTTTCCAGAGCAGTGTGAGGAAGCAGATGGAGGAAGCCCGCAGCCGGGCAAAGCCCACCTGCTGGTCCTGCACCGCCATGCCCGAGACAGGCTGAAGAAGGGACTGAGGGCATCAAAGCCCAGGTTGGTTTGAGTTACAGGGATCAGCAGGGTTATTTTCTGCACCTGCTCCCCCAAAACCACAGCCCAGGCCTGCAGAGGACCCTGCCCAGCAGGGAGAGACGCCGGGGAAAGCAAGGCCGGGAACGGCCCTGCAGAACCCGGAATGTTCCAGGTCCAGGCAAAGAGAGTGGGAGGCCAGAGACGCCAAGGAAGCGGCTCTACAGTTTGAGATTTCTTTGAAATCAACCTCTATAAAAATATAGAATTTTGTTTTACTTTGTTAAGCCATGGTGTTAGCGCACAGAACACTCTGTGGGTTTCTTTTGGGGCAGAGGGAAATAGACTTTCCACATCTCAGGATCCAGAACGCAATGGAGGAAACGGGGTTTTGCTTTCCAGGCTCCCCTTGGTGTCTGGTAGCCTTTGGTAGGGTTTTACGTGTCCTGCTCTCTCTTCCTTTCCTTCCCCTCCCTCCTCTTCCCCTCCCCCCTCCTTCCTTCCTGTCCTTCCTTCTTCCTTTCATAATCTGTCTAGGACGAGCGTTTAGAAGCTGTTACCAACTGTTGTCACTTTTTGCCTGTGCCCAGCTGGAAATATCATTAACTGCTCATGAAAACATCTTCAACGATGCTTGGATTCAGGAGGGGAAAAAAATCATTCCCTACCTGAAGATACTGAAGATGCCCTTCTCTACTCCCTCACCAAAGTTTCAATAGATTTACTTCCGTATTTGTCCCTGGTTTACTTGGAATTGACCGTGGTGAAGAGCGTGAGGCTGGAGTCCAGCTGGACCTTTGTCCACCTCTGCCGGGGGAGCTCGTTCTTTCCCCAGGAAGCTGCGTTCTTTCCCCAGGAAGCTGCAGGTTGCTGCGGGTACCGGGGCTCCTCTGTGGGCGCTACCGATGGCCCCTCACTTCCTCCAGCCCTGGGCCAGCCCTGCGCTATCCTCGCTCCTGTACCTTTCAAGAGCAGCCTTGACGTCTTACAGGACAAATTCACCCCCGAGTAATACCGTCTCGACTGTCTTTTTTTCCTTCTGCGGGAGCACCCTGCCTACTTTCAGCCACTTTTTCCTCCCACACAACTTTTAGAATCAGGTCGGTAAATTCTGTGTCAAACAAATAAATAAAAACAAGAAACCCATGTCGGAATTTTTAGCTAGATTTGCACGAAGCGTAGATTAATCAGGGAGTCAGGACTTTTTGATTGTCTTTCCGTCCACAAGCATGGCCTCATCTCTCTATTTATCTGGGCCTATTAAAATGTCTTTCAATAAAGCTTTATAACTTTCTCTAAAAAAAAAAATAAGAAGAAGGAGAAGAAATGTTACGTGGAGCCCTTTCTGACTGGGGCGGCTGACAATACAATGGATGTCATTCAGCCTGGCGACCCCAATCAGGGACTCAGAACAAACTGAAAACTGGTCACCTTTTCCGAATTTCCACAAAACTTGCTCAATCTCCCACGCAATTTCCTACCCAGTGTTGTGTCTTATCTTTCCTGCCCATCTTGGCTTTCCCAGGAGATTTTAAGCTCTGCCAGGTCCCTGCCGACACCCACGTCCTTCAGACTCGTCACAAGATTACTGCCACACAACAGCTGTTCAACGCTTTATCCAGTTAGCCTCAGAGGTGGCCGCGATAATCAGCCCGCTAATCTGTTCGCTGTGATTTGTAAAGACCGCGCCACGAAGCCATGCGTGGGTGGGATTGGAGGACCACGGCAGACCCGGGGAAGGAGACTTCCAGATGTCAGACCTTAGTGAAGACAGGAGGGAAGTGGGCAGCGGCGGTTCCATCCGGTCGGCAGAGACACGACGTCGGACTCTGAACCTGAAAGGCAGAGGCACGGGGATCATGTTCCGAACACACGAACTGCTGGGAAGACGGGCTCAGGGAGGCTGTCACTGCGGGGACCGCGCCGCCGGGACGCAGCGAGCGGCTGCAAGTCTGCGCGCCACTGCTCCGCGGCCTCACGGGGCCGCGCTGTTCCAGGACCTCAGCTCACATCTGCTACTCTCCTCCTCCGCGCAAAAGCATATTCAAGGCACAAGCTCCCGGGTCCCTGCGGAGCCGCGAGCTGTTAAATGCCATTACCAAACGGGTTTCTGTGTGTGGGACTTCCGCAGGGGACTTCTTAACAGTTCTCCCAGACCTTGCATTTTATTTTTAAATAGCGCCCGGATTCATTAAATTAAAAGCATCAGCTATTGGCAGTGGAGGGTAAATTATCGAATATCTATCTTATTTTTAACGACCACTCATCTTTTTTGTGATACATGGATTATGGGAAAAGAGGGGGAAGGGGATATATATCATTTTTTTCTGGATGTGCAGAAAATAAAGGTGCTGGAGCGCTGACTGAATGGCACCCGTCTCTAGGGAAATGTAAGGATTTCAGAGTCGTGAACGGAAAATATTTCTTTGTGCACCATCACTTATTTTCAAATGATCTGGATTTATTCCCTTGGATAAGTGGTTGTTAGAGTCTTAACCCGAGACGACGGTGACCTGGGACTGCAGGAACCTGCCACGGGGCGTCGTGAGCGCTGGCAGAGGTGGGGGGTGCTGGGGGGCCTGCTCATCGCTCCTGGAGGACTTCCCACGGGCCTGCGACTCAGGAGGTCTGGGTTGTGCTTTTCACTGTCCTTTTATGTCCCAAGAATACATGAACTCTCTCACGGTATTTACTACTGTTCTAAAGGTCACATGAAGATCAACTCACTGAGTCTTCACGACAACCCTGTAGGACTGGTGGTAAAATTATCTTCATTTTACAGATGAATAAACGAGGCACAGTCTCTGTTACACCATTTGCTTAAGGTCCGTTAGTTAGGAAGTGGGAGAACTGGGATCAAACCCAGCAGTCTGAGGCCCGGAGTGGTGGCTCACGCCTATAATCCTAGCGCTCTGGGAGGCCGAGGCGGGAGGATCCCTTGAGGTCAGGAGTTCAAGACCAGCCTCAGCAAGAGCGAGATCCCATCTCTACTAAAAATGGAAAGAAATTAGCTGGCCAACTAAATATAAATTAGCCGGGCATGGTGGCACATGCTTGTAGTCCTAGCCATTTGGAAGGCTGAGGCAGGAGGATTGCTTGAGCCCAGGAGTTTGAGGTTGCTGTGAGCTAGGCTGATGCCACGGCACTCTACAGCCCGGGCAACAGAGTGAGACTCTGTCTAAAAAAAAAAAAAAACAAAAAAAAGCAAAAAAACAAACCCAGCAGTCTGGCTCCGGAGCCTCCACCTACATGTCACACCGCCCACGATCACCAAGTGACGAGTCTCTCTGAGCACTGCATTCTCCCAACTATACAAGCGGGCGTATTGCACTCCGTGCCGTGCTCCTGTAGACCCTAAACAACTTAGAGATGTGCTCTTTGCATGAGGATGGCACGTGCGGGTTGAGATGCACACACATCCTGACACGCTCTGTCATATCCAAGAAGCGTTTCGTGCGTATTTCTCGTTGCTCAGACTAGTCTGTAAACTGTTTGAAAATGGGGCTGGTCACTTTTTTTTCTGCTGTGAAATTCCTAGCTCAGTGCTAAGCATTCAATAAAAACTTTTCAATATTTGAACATCAAACACCAAAAACAACAACAACAAAAAAGCCCCACTGATTTAATCAGAAATATTTCTGTAAAAGTCACTCCGGTGTCGGGGTTTCATACTGACGTTACGTGCCATCTCAGAGTGCCTTATCCTGGTTGATTCAAGTTTATGAGCATAACTCTACGGTTTGCATTTTCTGCACATTGCAGAGTGTACGTCACACACTGCAGCTTCTAACACACCCCCGAGCGCTCGCTGGATCCCACCAGCTGGTGGCCAGCACGGTGACGGCCGTAGGAGACACTCACTCGTTAGGAATGAGTTCACACCTCAAGAGTGTGGGGAAAATCCTCGTTGGGTGTCGTCTTTAACGATATCCATTATATATCCATTATATCATCATGATTTAGAGACATTTAGATAAAACATTTTTTTTCTTTTTTAAAAAAAGTTCATGTTGCTTTGTGCTTGCAAAGTAAGCTCGCTACAATTACTTTCCGGTAGTTTACAGAGTTTCTATTGTTCTTTCTTGGCTAAAGCAGCCTGGCAATGAAATCAGATCAGGAACAAAAAGCTGTGGTGAAGTCAAGGGACTTGAGCTGTTTCTTCTTATCTGTTTACATTTTGGGAATGGGAAAGCCTTTCGTTGGCATGTGGACTTTTCTTGCCTTTTAATTTGTTTGAGACAAGCCAATGAATTTGGCTAAACGGAGAGGTTACATATGCGAGGGGACAGTCAAACAGTTACGGCTAAAACAGGCACCATTTAATCAGAGCATCAGCTGGGCAAGAAACAGGTTCCCAGGGGAAATGCAGATGCTGACTGCTCAGTGGTGTGGCTTTGGTTAGAGATTATTTTTGGTGGATGAGAAGCAAGAGCCTTATCTACCATTTTCCTTCCTCCCAGTTCTGTTTCCATGTGGGAACGTCTCGAGGGAGTATACTAGTCAGAACCAAAGTCATATTCTTACAACCGAGAGGTCTGCTACCGAGCTCCCCTCCTTGCAGGCCCTGGCCAAGGTGACCTACCTGCTGGACAGGTACAGACAGAGGCTGAATCACAGCTGTGGTCACCCCCGTCTTTGGAGATGACGCTCCTATTGTCAAGGAAACGGAAGTTGTTTTCTTTTGAGCTCTGGAAAATAGGGAGGCAAGTGTTGGAGTCAGAATCCTTTTTAGCAGGAATTATCCTTTCAAACATTTGTTTTCACACGCTCAGTCCACTTCGACCGTGATTGCTTCAGAAACGGGACCCGCAACCCACGCTGGAACACCTGCGGTCGGCATACGCGTAGACCGCGTCAAACAGACGTTTAGCAAAAATAAACACATGGATGAAAGAAAAGCAGCTAGATGTAACCCCGACATTGCTGAGGATTCCAAAGCATCAAACTTGAAAATCTTACAATAAAATATTTGGGAAAAGTCCAATCTTTATCAGTCAGCAGATATTTGAAATGTGTAGGGTTAGGGTCCTACATTTAACTGAAAGCTTTGGTTATCTATTTCTAGCAGCTGTTCTTTGCTCTAGTTTCTAATGTTGTTGAGAGTATCTTGGAATTTTTGTCTTTTCCTAGTGCATAAAAGTTAGTGAGGTGTAGAGAAAAGATTAAGAAGAGTTGGCTCCAGGCCCAGCTGTCCAAGTGGCTGGTGGTACCGTCTTAGGCAAGTCATGTAACTTCTCTAAACTTGACCTCTGTATCTAAAATCAGGGGCGAGAAAGTACATGGTCTTATAAGGTCCCTTCAGCAGCTGTGACTATTTGATACTGAATGCATGTAATTGCCATGTATATACCAGCAGATCAAAGGAACTTATTACCACAGTCTCAACATGAATGAGGTTTTCTACAAATTTCTGGTGGATTTTATTTTTGCTAAATAATTAAGCTATTGACATTTTACTAACAGCCCACAAGTCTTTGAAGGAATAACTGCAAATTCTGTGATTCTTCAGGTACAAGATCTAAATAGAAATAGATTTTCTCTGAATGAAAATCCATTTCTGGCCTAATTAGATATTTTCCAATTTGTATGAATAAACTAGTTCTCGTTTACATTTTAGTAATGATTTAACCGGTTTTCTCTCAGTGTGACAGTTCTTTTCATACATTTATAATCAGTTAGATAGCTGTCTTTGAAACTAACATTTATGGTTAAATTTGGGCATGTCAATGACAAAACGTAGACTTCACAGTTCAAATTTGCAAGTTAAAAAATTGTGTTGAACTTCAAATATTTGATCTCTGATTGACATCATCTGACCTCTCCCTTCAAAGCACTGCATGCAGTTTCAGACCCCGGTTATCCTGTTGCCATGCTCTGTTCATAAATAACGGATGGGATTGCAGGCACTTACTGTGGCATGACTCCAGCTTTCAGCTTGAAAGCTAAACTTTCACTGTCGGAATCCGTGGAACTGGCACCTGGGGAAGCATCAGAGACAACGACAAAGTTAAGATGTCAGCGGTATTTGTGAGAATTCCAAAGAATTATATTCCTCATTTTAAATAATAACATACAAACTCTTACTTTTGACCTAATTACACAACGGAATAAGAGAATGATTCAGGTTTAGACCATTTTCAGCTGGACTATTTCTTTGGAAAATTATTTTTAAAAAGAATTGTGATAAATAACTTTAAAGCAATACGCTTTTAATGGCAGATTTACTTTTGGTTTCGTTTTTATCACTGTGGCCAATCACAGCCACACTTTTAAACGGCCCATGAACTGTGACACGCCTGTGCATATGTGTGTCTCAGCGGAAAACATCCACGCTTCAAACCGCAGCCCTCTCCAGGAGAGCGCAGAGTGTGGACTATTAATGTCTTCATTTCTCATTAACCAGAGGATGCTGTCTGCCTCTCGGGGAAAACCCAGTGTACCAGCGGCTTCATTCCTCAATGACAGGGCCTCTGGTTTTGGACCAGGCTCTCCCAGGCTCCTTGGCATCACTACTGTTCCTGCACAAAAGGTCACCGTATCAGATTTTTAGCCAAAATGTAAACAAACCGCACTCAGATTTTGACGCCCACCTATGCCGTGTCAAGAGATTTTTAGGTGATAGATTTTAAAGTAATTGCAAGAGTTAAAAGTATGTTCTTGATGTTTCTAAGATATATTTAACTTGGGTTATCGAAATGACCTTATGAAGTAACACATGCTTACAAAAAAATAACCAGACAGCATAGAACCGTGTGACGTAACAGCCACCATCAGTGGGAAGCTCTGCGAACACCATTCTGCACGTGCTAACAGTCCGGTCTGCATTTTTGCAGGTGAGTTAGATACTTTGTGTCAACATATATACCTTAATGTGTGTGGTTATACACACGGATTCACGCTATGTGTACGCTTTGCAATTAGCTCCTTTGGCCATCGGTGGACTTAGAACATCCGCGTCACTCAGCTCCCTTGGACGGCTGCCTGGCGCTCCCGCCTGTGACTCCGCTGCATGTTTTCCAGGCTTTTATTGACATTGAAAACAGTCATGTTTAGGTAATTCTGCTGGAATGTCTGCTGTCCCTTCCTATTTATGTCCGTAACCGCCACCCAGTGTAGCCTTTCTCCACCTGGGTCCCCGGCTACCACAGTAGACTCTTATCTTATCTCCCCATCTCTCTCCCTACCAAATTCACCTTTGCGCTACTCAGACTGATGTTCCTAGAGTACCTCTCCTGTTAAAAAAAGCAGATGATCTGAGTCTCCACTCAGTAAATTTAAGACCCCCAAACCTGACATTTAGGGGCCTTCATGATTTCTAACCTGGTTTTCTAGCTTTATTTGCCAGAACCTCCTGCACCTCCAAGTCACGTGACCCTGAGCCACAGAGTCGAACCTGCTGGTGTACGTGTTCCATAGGTGGGGATGGCGGTGAGGAAGACACACACACATGCACACAGACACACACATGCACACACACACACACACACACGCACACACCCCTCTGCCCTTGAGAGAACACGGACGAGAGAAATAAAAACACGATGTGCCAGGGAGTGAAACAGGAGAACACTAAGCAGGGAGGGGCACGGGCAGTGACAGGCACGCGGCGGGAGGGGCTGCAATTTTAAGTGGGGCTGCAGGGACGGCTCCACCGGACCCAGGGGGGTGGGGCTCTCCCTCTTTGCTTGTTTTCCATATTTGTGCCTTTAATTGTCATCTTCACTCCCTAGGAAACTCCTACCCAGTCCTTTCTTTTTTGTTTTTCCTGGGATAGGGTCTGGCTCTGCTGCCCAGGGTGGAGGGCAGTGGCATGATCACAGCTCACAGCAACCTCAAACTCCTAGGCTCAAGTGATCCTCCTGCCTCAGCCTCCCGAGTAGCTGGGACTACAGGCATGCGCCACTGTGCTCGGCTGATTTTTTCTATGTTTAGTAGAGACAGGGTCTTACTCTTACTCAGGCTTGAACTCCTGACCTCAAGTGACCCTCCTGCCTCGGCCTCCGGTCTTTCCTGATGTCCTCTCTCGTCAGATCAGCCCAGCACTGCTCTGTGCTCTTTCTCCTCTGAACTCCCAGTGTTCCTGTTGACACCACTCATGTCAACTACGGTATCACACCTGCCGGAAAACTGTTAGTTCCCTGAGAACTGAGGTGGGGTTGGGAAGGGAACTCCCAACTTTTGACACCTACTTACTATCTGTCTGCTAGATGCTCTATGTCATTTAGTTACTACAATTGTACCTCGGTGGGAAGTGAGTTCCAGTTTACAGATAAGAAGATAGAGAAACCAAGAGGTTACATAATTTGCACGAGGTCACGTAGCTCAGAAGCGTGGTCTGTGAGCCTCCTTCCTACCACGCGACCCTCCTGTGCCGTGCACGCCCTTTGGCTCCCGCTGGGTGCACGCGCAGAGCCGGGGAACGGCAAAGCACATGTGGGGACAGGCGGAGGACCGTGCATGAGAGGGGAGCAGCGTGCTGGGGGCCGGCCAGACACCCGAGCGGGGTCTGCAACTCGGAGGCCAATGCGCTTGGGCTTGGTTGTCGCGGCATCGAGGGTGGGGCTGGGGAAATCAACCGTGCAGGGTTAACTTGGGCAGTAGGGGGGAAAACTGGGCACAACAAACAAATCCTCAAAATCAGGTTACAGACAAGGAGACCTGTGACTGCGCCGAGGGCAGGGAGAGCTGAGCAGGGGACGCCAGGGAAAAGCCCACGAAGACTCGGCCATCAGAAGGTCAGGGTCACCCAAGGGACCGTTTTATTGGCGTCGTAAAAGTGTTTGGGAGAAGGGGAGCGGTGCCAAAAACCATATGGAAGTTATCACAGACACTCGCAGAGTGGCCAAAAGTTGGGGAGAGAAATAGCTATTTTTCACCTGATTCCAAACACTGAAATCATCACACACACACACAAAATCCTCCGACGACCTCCATCTAGAAAGCCACTCTTGCTGCGTTTTTCTAGCTGATTTTCAGAGAAAGGTCAAGGACCGAAAAGGTTGTTGTGCCCCGAATAAGAACACGTTGGCTCGTGTTCGCACACCTGTTCAGCCCTTGTGAAATCTCAATGTCACCTTGTGGCTCAGGTGTCAGAGCAGCTCTTGCCGGCGGGCGGCGGCAGATGAGTCTCCCTCTCAGTAGCCGCTCCCTTCCCTCCCTCAGGGCAGTTCTTCCCCACCCCCGCCTTGTCATCCTGCTCGTCATCACCTGCACCTGCCCGGCAGGAGAAAACACTCCTGTCTCAGGTCAGCATTTTCCTCCTATTTACGAACCATCATTTTCAGATTTTGACGTAAGCTCCCGTCTGAAGGAGTTACACGTTCCAGGCAATCACCATCATCACCATCATCTGTTCGTCTGATATTTACCTGCCTACATCTTAACCTGCCCTGTTTCCCTAGACCCTCAACTCCTGCACAGAGGGAAGGAGTCTCACGCCGCTGATCTTGCTCTGCGCTCTGGCAGGGGGGACCCAGGCAGTGTCACCCAAACAAGCCTCCTGTCTTGGCTTTAAAAGGAGCTCCCTTTTCATTTTTAATACTTACCCAATTTTATACTTTCTCTTAAGAAAAGACCCAGAAACACACAAAAGAATTAAAGAAGAAAATCATTTGGAATACTGCCACTCAGATATTTTGGAGTATATCCTTTCAAAGTTTATCCCAGTGTACGTATAGATAAGTAGTAAATATATTTTTAAAAGTAAGACAGTGCTCTGCATAGTGTTCAATTATTGTTTTCCCCTCACACTTAATACATTGTGAAATGCCTTTCCATGTCAATAAATAAACGTGTACTTTATGATTTTCTAATGGTTGCTTCAAATTTGTGTGGATTTACCGTAATTTTATCATTCCATTATTATTGGATATATCTATTATTTTCTTTTTTTTTTGCATCTCCCCAGAAAGATGTGTAAAATCACAATATAGCAAAACATCCATTTCCCCACATTCACGAAAACACTATGTTCTAATTATTTTTATTTTTGTCTATCTGATACCTTCCTTAATTTAAAAATACATGTATTTCTGCGTGGAAGAAAACTAGATGTAAATCATATAGCTTCAGCCTCAGGAAACAGAAGTCTTCATAAAGGTATTATCACCTATTTAAAATTATATATCTATGTTTTAAATCCCTAAGTGACTTTCCTGAACTGAGTCATGGAATTGATCCTTTTGCACCTTTTAATACGTAAGAGCAAATGCGGTCTGTCTCTCACTCCTATTTCTCCCTCCCTCTCAAGTCAGTTGCTTTAATCACCGGCACAGCAAGAATCACGCACAGTCGAGAGAAACTGAGACAACGTCAGTGACGTATCACTTTGTAAACGATGACCGACTATAGAGGATTCATCAATTCAATTAAAATGAGTTTTAAGCAATGTCTGATGACATGGGTAGATGCTAGTGACAGGATAGCTTCAATTTAAAAAAAGCAGGGTACACAAGTGCCCATCAATACGCGAGTGGATTAATAAAATGTGGTATACGTATACCATGGAGTACTATTCAGCTATAAGAAGCAACGGTGATATAGCACCTCTTGTATTTTCCTGGATGGAGCTGAAACCCGTTCTACTAAGTGAAATATCCCAAGAATGGATGGACAGGCACCACATGTACTCACCAGCCAATTGGTATTAGCTGATCAACACCTAAGTGGACACACAGGAGCAACTTTTATTGGGTGTCGGGCAGACAGGAGGGGGGAGGAGGGGATGGGTATATACATACATAATGAGTGCGATGTGCACCATCTGGGGGATGGTCAGGCTTGAGGCTCTGACTGGAGGGGGGAGAGGGGCAAGGGCAATGTACGTAACCTTTTAATAAAAAAAATAAAAATAAAATTTAAAAAAAGAGAAAAAAAAAAAAGAATGGAAGAAAGAATGTGAAATTTCACCCTAGACACACTGTACCAAAACTACAACATTCATGCATCATGGGAAAGTTCTAAAAGTTATCAGTCAGAAAAGATAGATTATTTAAAGAAGTCACTGTCAGACAAAAGGCAAACTGTCATTATCAGTAATAGATATGAGGAAATAGAAAAGAAAGAAAGAAAAGAAAGAAAGTTTTCAGGGCCCTGAGGCAAATTGTGTGAGCATATATCTCACCAATGTAAATGATGCAACAAACAAAACAAAACAAAACAAAAAACTGAACACCGCAGGAAATATGTTCAAATGTTGAGTATTCTAGTTGGTGAAATTAAAAGAAACTGTTATTTTTAAATTAATTTTTTGTGTTATTCACATTTCCTGCAATTAACATGATTTACTTATGTAATAAAAATGAATATTAAAAAAAACAATAAAAAAATAAAATAAAATTATTCTTGGAAATTAAATTTAAAAAATTAAATAAATAAATAAATAAATAAACTTTCTTTGTACCCCAAATTGGTACAAAGGAAATAGAGCTACTGATTAACTTTAAATATTGTAAATTTAAGAGTGAATATAAATCTTAAGGAAAGCCAGTATAAAAATAAAAATATATAACTTCCAAACAGCAAAGGGAAAAAGAAAGAATCCTTAATCCACAGATATCAAACATATGTTCTCTTTAAGTATGCATGATACATTTATACAAATTGACCAGGTGACAAGAATTATAAGACACTTTAACAAATTCTAAAGAATTAATTATAGAGAAAAAATTCCCTGAACACCATGTTATTAAAGTAAAAATAAATACTTTAAAGAATGTTCACTGCTACATCTTTATGATGCCATAAAAACTGCAAACAACTTAAATGTCTAAAAATAGGAGAATAAATAAATAAATGGTGGTATGTGTGTAAAATTGAATACCACAGAAGAATTAAAATAAATCAATTAGATCTATATGTCAACATGAATAGATCTCCAAAATATAATGTTGAGTGACAAAATCAAGAGGGTAAATGATAAAATATGGTAAATCTATGAATATTTATTAACTGTGAAAACACATAAAAAACTTTATATATTTTTTGTGGTTGAATATATATGCTTTAAAGCATCAAAACATGAATTGGAAGGATACTTGCTAAAATAATGATAACAGTGGCTCTGGACATGGAGGGAGACATTAGGAGCTGGGGGAAGCTTTATGTATAGTGTTCTATTTCTTCAGAGACAGTAATGTCTCATAAGAGCACAGGCTCTGGGGCTTGATTGTGTGGGTTCAAATCTTGATCTTGCCACTCTCTGCTTCTCAATTTCCTCATCTGTAAAATTTAATTAATGATATTTCATACCTAATGGGACCGTTTGTGAATGAGATGAGCTAATACATGTAAAACACTACAACAGTGTAGCCACTGTGTATTGAGTGGCACACTGTAGCTGCTGTAGCCACTCAATAAGTAAATGTTAGCTTCTATTTTTTAGCTGATAATTTTAAAAGGTAATAAATGAAAGATGAAGAATTGGAGGGAGCATTATAGACAATTCTTTGGAGAAATTTGGCTATGAAAAGCAAAGGAGAATGGTTTGCAGCTAATGCAGCATGTGGGGTTCAGGGACAGTTTATTTAAAATGGGAGACAGTCAAGTATGTTTATAAACTAATGAAAATTAACCAAATGAGAGGGAAAAAATTGATGGTACAGGAAAGAGAAGAAATGGCAAAAGGATAAGGCTAAAGGGAAAAGGGCTAATAGCATACATGGAAAAAGAAGTCCTTGAGGGGAGAAGAAATGAATTTTCATTGTTGCTGAAAAGAAGAAAACAGTGCAGACATGGAAGTTTTGGAGGAAATACCAATGAAATTCCCTGTGTTGATAGTTGTTTTCTCAGTTAATTTGAGGCAAGGTCTTCAGTGGAAGTTTGAGAAATGAAAAGATGGGAATGAGTTCATATAATGAATGAAAGCATGAGCTTACTAGAGAGAAGAAACAGAATGGTGTGACAGTGCTGAGTTCACACTAAGGTGGTGTCTCAGTCCATTCAGGCTGCTATCATAAAATGCCATAGATATTTATAAAGAACAGAAATTTGTTGTTTACTGTTCTGGAGGCTGAGAAGTCCAAGATCAAGGCATCAGCAAATTTGGTGTCTGGTGAGAGCTTGCTCTCTTCTTCAAAGATGACTCCCTCTCGCATGCTCCTTACATGATGAAAGGGATGAACAAGCTCCATCAGGCCTCTTTTATAAGAGCACTAATCCCATTCATGAGGGAGCTTCCCTCATAATCTAATCACCTCCCAAAGGCCCCATCTCTTAATACCACCACTTTAGGGACTAGGTTTCAACATGGATTTTGGAGGAAAGCAAACATTCAGGTGGTGATCACAAATTTGCATTTACTCCAATCTGTCATATGGCTTCTCTGTAGCAATCAATGCTTGGCTGTGTGGGCATATGCACGGAGAAGGTGAAAGGGTGAGGCTTGCAGGGGTGTGGATTTGCCAGAGTATAATCATAATCATGATGGTTTGTTTTTATAAAAGATTGTATAGTCATAATTATAATGGATTCAAAGTGGATGAGGAGGGAAAATGAAGACAAGAGAGGACTGAGGGGTAGAAAGAAAGCACATATGAAAGTAACGTTCATCGGGTGTCAGACAGGTGGGTGGGGATGGATAAATTCGCACCTAATGGGTGCGGAGCACAGTTTCTGGGGGATGGGCACACTTGTAGCTCTGACTCTGGCTGTGCAAAGGCAATATATGTAACCAAACTGATTGTACCCCCATAATATTCTGAAATTTTAAAATTAAATTAAATTAAAATTAAAAAGGAAAGAAAATTTATTAAAGCACTCAATGTCTTCAGAGAATTGTTTTCAGAGGTGACTGAGGAGGTAAACTGGAAAGATAGGATATATTTTTTCAGAGAATAAGATGTACGAATTTTTTATTTTGATTTTGGAGCAGCGGAGAGAATACTGGCTGAGTTGGAGTGGAGGAAATATTCACTGGAGATGAGATGGCCAAGGTACCACAAGGCCAGAATTTTGATTAAGTCATTTACAGGATGTCAACGATACACAAAATTGAAAAGAAGTGGATAGAACATTGTGATAAGGTTTGTATTTTAGGAAGATTCCTCCAGCTACAATGAAGAGAATGGATTGGAAGATGTTGACACTAGAGAAAGGGGGACCGCTGCTCTGCAAGACTGGTGATTCAGACTAAAATAGTGGGAGGGAGGATGAAAAGAAACGGATGTTTGCAAGAGAAACTGAGGTAGTAGGACTTTGTGTGGGAGTAATGAAAGAGTCAAGGCATCAAGATCAGGTGACTGAGGCAGATGCTATTGCCATTCTCTGAAATAGGGAAAAGAAAAGGACAAGCTGATTTGGGGCCACCTACACCACAGGTGATAAATCACCTAATCAATATAGGTATAAATATGGTACAGAAAAGACAAAAATTAATATCTAGATATTAAAATTCCAGCTAACATTTATAGTTTGAATGTTGATAACACATTTCCATGGGATCCCAGTGGTTTGATACAGTTTCCATAACAGCAGCACACAATGAAGGCTTTCAAGTCAAGAAGAAAAATTAAATTATTAATCAATTTGGTCTCAACAAAACTGCTCTGCCTGAAGATTAAAGGAGTCCCAAACATCATAAAGATTAAATATTAAAATAAGTTATTTCAATTTCTTAATAGATGAGGCAATATCTGATTTTTAAATTTACATTTTAAAAATTGATTAAAAAGCATAACATCAGTGAAATTTTATTGGACTAGTATTTTAGAATTCTCATGAAAGAAATTAACGTTGTGCTCTGTGACAGACAACTTAAATACTAAAAATATTTTTAAATGAGTATACAATTTTGTTGTCTACTATATTTTCTCAGTGACAAGTTCATTTTTACTGTGAACATGGGTTTTAGGAAAAGCTATTTTTCTAGAAGGTAACTTTCATATGCACACCTCCACCTTCTATTTGCTGAATCTCAACCTTCTGAATCTCATAGAAAAATCAACATAGCAACCTGTGCAGTAAGAATTTGTGATTCATTTAAATCATAGCCCAATATTCATGTCATTATAATTACTGTGACTTAATTATGGCTTCTTCTCCTTTTCCAGAATATTTATGAATTATTCTTTGCATAATCCCAAGGTACATTATTAATGCACATCAAAGGACATCTTAGTCATAAATATTAATGACCTGCACAAAGTAATTTGGGACATGAAATTTCATAACACAGTCAATTTTTGTCTTTAATTCCTCATATTGGTTAACTATAGATGAGTTTCAATTAGGTATGAGTATTATTTTATTCTTTTTTGGTGGAAGGTTAGAAATTATAGTATTATAATAATCAAATTTTTAAAATACAACATAATATAATCTGTGGCATTTCTTGAAATTTCCATTTGGTTGTAGAATATGTTTTCCTGTAACAATTAAGCACATAATGAATTTAAGGGCTAGAGAACAGTTACTTTATAACATTTACAAGAAGTAATTTACATTACTGAGAGGAAGTAGGAAATCTTTAACATAAATGTAATTAGAATCCACTGGACCCCTTTTCTATTAGTCTTGTAAAGACAGGTCTCTCTGATACAAATTTTTCAATAATTATTAAAGAAATTCAGTGCTCTCATTCCCCACTTGTAGTATAAGTGTTTAGGAATATATGAACTTCTTGAGGTGCTTTACTTTCAGGCTCCCATGACTAATTATTGGGGTAGCTATTTATAACTGGTGTAGTTTCAATAATTTATAACAATTTCTCAATTATTATTTTATGCAGCTTAACTCTAAATATGCAAGTGCACTCCAGGAAAGTCTGCAAATGAATATTGCTTATCATTTTACAATTTGGAGTGCTAAAATTTAATAAGGATGTCAACCACTTAAAGAGCTCTGAGAGGGCTAGAAATGAACTAAAATTTAGTAAATATTTTTAATAAAGATTTCCAGATTCTGAATTAATTTTCCCCCAAGTAATTAAAATATGCTTAATAACAATAATAAATAGTTAAAATTGAATTAAAATTGTTGACCATCTGTGCCATTCTTACCACAACAGAGCAGAAAATATGGGAATAAAGCTCATTATAATAAGTAGCCTTCACTGGGGGCTTGCAATGTGCTAGGCACTGTGCCAAGCACTTTATTATATATTATCTTAATCAGTCTTTGTAACTAACCTATGGAGTGGGTACTATTTTTGCACCCATTTCAGAGATGAGGAACCTGAGCCTTTGTATGGGAGTTTGCCAAGATCTCCAGAGCTGGCCCCCAGAAAGCAGTGCCTGCCAGACCTCAAAGGCCATTGCTCTTAAACCCCTCCTCTTTCTCCTTTCCAGGTAGGATAAAATGGTGGTTAGGAACACAGACAGATGTTCTCCGAATTCTTCTGTAGCTGTTTTTAAAGACAGAATATTCCTCATGGTTGTTAAAAAATTTAAGGAATAGCCTAAACAACTTTATAGGGCCCCTTCCAAATCTGACCCAATCAATGCCAAGAAACTTGATCCTAACTAACATCAAGAATGCCCTGACTTCAGAAGTCAATAGTAACAAAGGATGATTCACAATCAACAGGATGCACTATGAAAAGTGCAGCCACTTTCTTATAGCCTTTATTCTACTTCAAGCATCTGATGCTTAGAGCCTCCGCCTGGCCATACTTTTTGGCAGCTGAATACAGCATCCTTGGTTCAAGGGACACCAATTCCTGAGATCCAGTGGAAGCGGGACCACTTTTGCAAAACCTTTTCATTAGTCTTAAGAAGCACTAGAGATTCTACTAGCTTCATGACTGCTACTTTTTTCTTTTTGTCCTTATAGAATGTTTATTAAAATTTAGATTCAAAAAGCTGGAACAACCTACCAAGGTTATCTGCTTAACTCTAACTCCAGGTAAAATGCCCTCAGCATCTCTTATCAGTGTGTTACAGCTTACATGTGAATCTTCCAGGGAGAAGTGTCCAGCCAGCTTATAGAAAGGGCCATCTGAACTTGGAGCCATTCTAATTATTAGCCTCCTCATGCTGAGCCATAATCTGCTTCCTTGTCATTTTCAACCACTGCATCCAGGCAAATCTCCCTTTCACAATCAAACCTTCAACCTTTGAAGACAGCAATCAAATCTCCTTTTAGTCTTAAATGTTCCAGTACTCGCCAGTCCCTCCAAGCATTTCTCATCTGGCATGAGTAGCCAGACCATCTACCAATTCTATCAACCTATTGTAATATGTCAGTGCTATGGTTTGAATGTGCCCCCTCTAAAATTCAGGTGTTGCCAATGTGATAGTATTAAGAGGTGGGGCCTTTAAGAGGCGATTAGGCCATGAGAGCTCCTCTCCTGGTGAATGGGTTTAGGTACCCTTATAAAAGGGCTTAACAGAGGAATTTTGTCCCCTTTGCCCTTCCACCTTCTGCCCTGTGAGGACACAGCCTTCCTCTCCTCTGGAGGATGCAGCATCAAGGCGCCATCTTGGAAACAGAGCGCAACCCTCACCAGACAACTGAACCTGCCCGCATCTTGACCTTGGGACTTTCCAATCTCCAGAACTGTGAGAAAATAAACTTCTGTTCTTTACATATTACCTGCTTCCAGGTATTTTGTTATTGCAGCACAAAATGGACCAAGACAGTAAATGATTTTCTTAAAATGTATCCCACCCCCAGAACTGCTCGGAATGCAACAAACATCATCTAATGAGAGGCAAGTACAAGGGAGGTAATATCCCTTACAATCTGGACATAGTACTTTCATGGATACAACCTAAGATTGTATTGGAGTTTGGGGCAGACAAATTACACGGGCCAGACACAAAGCTCCCAAAGTGCTTATCATGAATTCACGTTAAGGAATTTACAGTTGTTTTATTATGTATGTGGTGTGGATTATCAGTGATCTAAGCAGCACCCAGATCTACAGCCAAAGTTTTTACTAAAAATTTACTTTCCCATTATTTCAACCTATAAATTACTAAGAATCTTGTCATTGTATAAAACTAAAAGCTCAGATATACCAAACTCTGTGTGTAGACACTGTGCCAACTACCTACATGCTTGATCTCCCAGTGGTCCTACAGAATGAGGTATCCATTTTTCAGATGAAGAAAGTAACGCTTAGAGAGATTAAGTGACAAGCCCAAGGTCACAAAGCTAGTAAATGGCACAACCAGGATTTGAGTCCAGTTGTGTCAAAGTCCCAAAGGCTCCACTGAGCTTGCTCATTCTACATCTCATTGGTGCCATCCTCCAACATGGTCTGCTTTGCAGTTTCAACTGATTTTTTTCTCCTTCCCCATTAAGTTACAGTGTAGAGTCCACTGGATCCATTTGGAGATCTGCCAAGCTCTTCTCTGATCTTCCAGGAATTGTCTAAAAATAGCAGAAAGCTGACTTGGGACAGACTGAACCACCACTATAGAATGAATATCTCAAGCTGTTCTCTACTTCTAATCCATGCAAAATTAAGCACAATAAATTTTAAACAGTTTATAAAGAGGTACTAGTACAATTAATGCCTATTTCTTAGTCCATGAAAACTCTCATCCAGCTGCCTGAGACAAACTGTCTCCATGATGAAATATTCTGGGTTTCTCCTCCTTTCTTTTTTTTCAGGTTTTGCTGAGCCTGAACTTGTCATTTGCCAGCCTGCTCTGGGACATTCTCAGCTTAGTATCTGGAACTTGGCACTATCTGTTCCAGATACTCAGCAGCTGTAAGTACACGATACTTACCAACAACATTACTGAGGAGGCTTTCCTTCCCTTCCATATGCTCTGCAAGACAGACCTGACACTAATTCCTACTCCTTGCCAAGGACTTGTGTCTCTTCAATTTGTGGGCTATGGCTCTACTATCTAGGGGTCTCCAGTCCAATTGCCTCTGTGTTCTGTCCCACCCCCTTGACAAGCAGAAAGATTATGTTAATGCCTCAATTTGGTGGAGAGAAAATCTTAAGAATTGGATGCCAGATAAAACAGCTTCCCCACTGAGCAAAAATTCAGTAACATGATACTTCCTATGTATTACAATTTAACATCTTTGTTAATTGCAGCAGACCAGAGGTTTCATAGTTTAACCACTTTATGCCCAGTGCCCATGTGGGTTACTCATGCCACATCAGGTTATATAATATGAAATGATAAGCAAGAGTATTTTCTCATTCTCCCTCTATACCCTCCCCTTCTCCTGACAAACTACATAGACTATGAACTAAAAGCCATAGAATATATGGCACAGATCAATAGCGCATTACACTGTGCAGTGGACAATTATTTCTTTGGGCTGATGAGCATGCATTCCCTCCTTTTGGCTATAGCACTCTGGGGTTCTACTAGGACATTATCTCTCCCCCATTGGGTACATGTGGCAGTATCATTAATTAAGGAATCTGACTGATGCTAGCCATGGGGTGGTAGGGGAGGCATGAGCATGGTGGTCCAACCAGATGCCTCCTCCTGGAACTTGACCCCTGCACCCCCATTTATTCTAGCAGCAGCGCTCTGATGAGGACAGAGAGGAGTTCCTGTTCTATGGATTCCTGGAGTGTCGTTAGTCCTTCCTGCTCTGAACCAAATTTTCCAGTATTCCTGCTCCTGCATATCCTTCCCACAAATTTTATTTTGACCCAGAGTTAGTTTCTGTTGCTTGCATCCAAATAACCTTGCCTGATACACATCTCCATTGTGCCACCCCCTGTGGACATTGCCTACGTCTTAAACAGCATCATGCATATGATACTACATCTTCATTTGTGGATGATTTGCAGCATCTATGGGAAGAAAATAAAAACTAAACTAAACATTTCCATCAGCCTTAGCATTATCCCAATTTAAGCTAAATTTCATATGAAATTTACCAGCTGCTCCCATAGGGCTTTTTTTAAGTAGTGCACTATTTTTTGTTTTGTGTCTATTTATGCAGTGAAGTATTTTGTGTTTTATGTCTATTAATGTAGTGTATCCACCACTTAAAGATCCTCTTGGGAAGAGACATCTCCCTTCTTGATTTACATTCTCATAACAGCCACCCTTTTTTGAATTCTGAGCTTGCTGTTTATTTGTTCCTCATTCTGAGAAGAAAAAAGGTAGAATAACAAAAAGAAAAAAGTTTATGGCATATTCCATTGTAAGTAACAGGGGATGTTAAAAACGCTTACCTGGAACACCAAGAGATTGGAAATGGAAAGTAAGATCTTATTACTTTTTATTTGTTTAACTCACTTCAAGCAGCCTAAAGCTATTAAGCATCTCCAGGAAGGTTGCATCTTTTTTTCTGTCAAGATAACTGTTGCCCAGCTATAAAGCCTAAAACAGTCCTTTAAATACAGGCTTCTAGTGGTCTCTTTACCACCATCCACCTCTAATAGATGATACTACTTAGGATATAGCTACTTCACCCTAAGTTCACCCTAAGTGAAACACGAATTAGTGCCAGATGTCATAGCCAGAGGCTAGGAAGTCCCTAGGATTGGCAGAAGCAAGAATTTAGCCAGCACTGTACACCTTATTTATGTGTGTCAGAATGTTTATATTCATTCAGTACTGTTTCCTCCCTGTCAGAGAAGTTTCAAAGCCAAGAATTCATTTTATTAATTCAGTGTGATGTTTTTTATCTTTTCCCTCACACCTGAAACACCTGCTGTCAGTTTCTATCTCTACTGCTGCATGTGAGAAACCTTGCCATTTATAGAATGCAAGGAAGCCGTCTCCACGGTCTTATACAAGAAGCCTTATTTTTACCCACTTGAATATTTTCTGCCTCACTTGTGCAACTTTGGCAGAAATATAGCATAAGAGTCTTGCAGTGTAATAAGGCAATTAATAATGCTAGGCCCCAACAAGAGACATAATGTGATGTTATGCTTCTTTCACCTCTAACACATTAGGTTTAAACTGTAGCATATAAACTATGGCTGTCTTTATCTTTATGCCACCAAAGAAACCCATAAAGATAAAGAATGACAGCATCTGAAAAAGAGTTAGCGTTTCCAAACCTACCTGTCATTTCAAATGGCAGGTGAAACGTGGAATTACATGCCAGTGGAAGCCAGCAGACAAAAGAATGGAATTGGGGGGGAAATCTGATTTCCCTCAGTTCTTAAAAAGAATGGTTTTAATATCCTATGGTCTTATGCTCATTACAAAGGAAATTAGAACAATACACTTTCACACACCAGAAGGGAAGAAGGAGGAAAAGGGGAAGCTGGGTGGAGGGGGGAAGAGACTGGAAAGGAAATCTGGGGAGATGTATCACAGTCGTTCCCTGGAACAAAGGATGAGAATGTTGGCTTCAGAGCCCCGATGATTCTTCAGCAGCTTGTGCTGTTGCTATGTGAACTGCTGTGGTTTGTGTGGATATTTACTTATGCCTCAATTTTTAATAGTCTTGGCCTGTGATACCTTCCATTTTAGAGAACTGGAATAAAGTCTGAGATTGGAACACATCGAGAGACACAGCACATTGTGTATCCTTTACCATTATATCATTTAAAATTATAGAGGCTAGCAGCTGCCCATTGTTTTATCCAAGGCAGTAACTGGTATAGTTAAGTCTTAAAAACAAACAAAAAAAAAAGTCACATTCTGGTAGCAGAAGAGAAAATAACAATATTTAATGAGAATTTGAACTCTGTGGACCAAAATCCCTTCCTTTATTTTTTCTTTTAAAGAAAACAAGAAATAATCACATGTGGAATAGCTGGATGGATATATTTTGGTGAACATATGGTGGCTCTTAGAAAATTAAGCGTCCTTTGACCCTGCTCATTCATTCCAATGAGCATCACCACCTCCACCCCATCTACATTCAGACTATGGGCATCTAACAACTTTCTTTTCTTTTTCTTTTTCAGTATGCATAACATTTATTTTAGAGGTTATAGTCTAATAATTGTGGCAAGGCTAATACAATATTCTGTATTAATAATGTGTACTAATCTAAACAGATTTCATATGTTCATATTTTACAGCTTGGCTTCTTTTAACTATGTAGTAGCTAACCTATTGTAAAAAGTCAATTTTAATAGTCCTTTGCATTTTATATTCCCTTCTTTTTTTTTTTTTATTGGGGGAAAACTACAAAGCATTTACAGTACAATGTTTACAGTCACAATTTGTAGTGAGCTAATTTCCCAAAATATATTACCACTCAAGTTGACTTATCTTGTTACATTTAAAAATCTACTCTGTCAAAGTAGTCCATAGAGTACATACATACTGCTCCAACTGTATCTACGTACAACCAACACTCCATTTTAAGTGTACGATTAAATGATTTTCAGTGAATTTACTGAGGTGTACAGTTAATCACATAAATCAGTTTTAGAAAAATGCCACAAATAGATATTAAGCAAACCAAAATAAGGAAACTACTCAGCTTGGGCTAAAATGTGGAAAAACAGCCTGTCATGGCCTTTTGGTAGCTGTGAAAACTGAAGGGGAATTGGCAGCATATAGGAAAAGCTTTAAAATGTATATACCTTTTAATAAAGCAACTACTGGAATTTACTGTAAGGAAATAATTAAGGAGAGGCACACAGAATTAGTTCTAAGGATGTCCATTGCAGGATTGCATATAATGGTAAAATGCTGGAAGCAAGCTGAAATACAAAAGGATATGGAATTGCTTAAGTAAATTATCAACTCATAGGATAAAATATTCTAAGGTATTAAAAATTATGTTGTCATATCCTTTTTTAAAAACCACAAATGTTCAGAATATATTTTTGAGAATAAAACATAGATCAGAAAACAATAAATATATTGTAGTTGCATTTTTGAAAAGAAATTCACATAAGAATCCCTGCAAACATCGGTTAATATTAGTTATAGCTGCCTTGTGGGATAACAGATGATTTTTATTTTCTCCTCTTTGCTTATTCATATGCAAGTGTTTTATTGAACTGTCTCATCCCTGTGGGGTACAAAGAGGAAATGGTTTTATTTTTCTCCATTCTCAGCTCTCACTTCCACAACTGTGCCACATGAAAAATCCCTCCCTGCTGGGCCACAAACTCCTTAAGGACATCTTGGGATGATTCCTTAACTTTGCCTTTGGATATTAAAAATCTGTTTCATTTACCCTTCAGAGCTTTTCTCTTTCCCTAGGGCCTGGCAGGTTGTGGCTTAAGGGATGGGAAGTGAACATAGTGTGTGGTGGGCTCCTCCGGGATGCCCCTTCTCTGCCCCTGGCTCGTCTTGCCACTCATCTGGTGTGGGCAGGGGAAAGGAGGAGGGATTTGGGAAAAGAGCCAATTACTTAGCTGGGCTCCCTGACAATCTGCCCTTGGCTGTTGCCACTTCTTTGACAGGTCTTCAGTGTCCTCTGTGTGAGGGGGTCTAAACCCCGGCTCTCCTAAGGGGCACTGAGATGTTTAACATCTGCCTCTTTTTTGATCTCTTCCAACTCCTACCTTCTCTCCAGAGATGTGGTTGAGTAGCGCTGGAGAGGAGGTGGGAGTTGCAAACTTTCTCAAGCTTGGCTTCCTTTGAAGCCCTTCATGGGACCCACGTGAAACTCATGCATGAATGCCAAACCGAACGTGGGAAATACCAGCTACTCCACGGCCACTCTGCAGTCTCCTCCACTCCTCTCCCCTGCTCAGAAGGGCTCATGTGTGGATCAAGTCCTTTCCCTAAACTTCAAGACAGGACCTGGTACCAGTTGTAACCTTTTCCAGGGACCCCCAATGTCTCTACTGGCGATTTCCGTGGAGTATCTCCCTTGGCTTGACTTTCAGTATGTTCAGCTTTTGACGCTCTGGTCCTTTGCAGGGTGAGGAGGGGAGAGGACGGGAGGGAACTCCACAGACTTCCTCATTTCCTCAATGAGTTAGGTCCCCAGAAATGCCCTCCTTTCTCCTCTCCCTGTCCCCTCTTATAAACTGGGGATAATGCAATGGTTAAAACCACCCAGCGGAATTTTTTCTTGGAATACTATAGGAAATTCTTTGTGAAGAACACACTGATGAATAATGTTATGAAATGTGAAAATTTGGAATTATTTGAATATTTTTCAAATAATGTTATGAAACGTGTAGGCAGTTGGAATGATTTGCTTTACCACACGTCAAACATATTATAAAATTACAACAAAATTATGATCAGAAATATTGAATTGGTCAATATAATAGAACAGATAGCCCTCAAACAGATCCTAGCGTATGGAAGACTTTAGTATATGCTAAAGGAAATATCGCAGACTAATGGAAAGGGAAGACATTCAACAAAAGTGCCGAGAAAATTATTTAGGAAAAGTATTATGTTACATATCATATTATACACCAAAATAAATTTCAGATGGATTTAGAGTTAAAAATATAATCACAAAAACCCTAGAGGATAAAATAGGTATTTGTAGAACTTGAATTGAGCAAAATATTTCTCAGCCTAAAGGCATTGGAAAAAGACACAAAGGAAAAATGATTGTTTTGTGTTAAATAAATACGCAAATATTTTATAGGTATATTGGAAATTCCATCAAAATAGAGGCAAGTAAGATATGTTGAATACATTCTGGCATGGTAGAACAGACAATAGGTTAGTATATTTCATATATAAATATACTACTAATCAGCAATCAAAGCACTAATGTCTCCATAGAAAAATGGACCAACACAGAAACAGAGAGGAAAGATGTACTTATGACTCCAAATGATATCAGAAACATATCTAAACTGCCTAGTAACAAAATAATGCAAACCAAAATAACAATAAAATACCTTTCACTTAAAACAAGAGGTTTTTAAACATATAAAGATAATGACAGTACAGTGAGATGATCACTTTTATCCACAGCAGATGAGAATAAATTGGCCTAACCATTTAGGTAAACATATGAGCATAATGCAAACAGAGCCTTAAAACTGCTGATCATCTTCCACTCAGCTATTCCACTCCTAGGAATCTATCCCAAGGGATGATCTGGATGTACAACATAATTTATGCACAAGAATATTAACCATATATGTATTTATAATCATCAAAACTTGAAACAATTATGCTTGTATTGAGCATTCAGGGAAATATATTATAATCCCTCCATTGGATGGTTTTAGTATCTGTGAGATATGCCAAATATTCCATGTGTTGGAGAATTTTAATTGACATAGCCAAGTGCTTATGTGAAAAAAAGCTAACTACAAAACTGTTTCTAGCATGACTGATTTTTTAAAAATCTCACAAACATGGCTCTGATCACTTTAGTGCTTATGCCTGTTAGATTGTGCTTTTTCTATACAAACAGAAAGAGACAACCTTTCCAAAGCATGAGAGTTTCAGCCCAAAAAGGAAACAGAAGAGATTCAATCCTGCATTCCAGTTATAGCAGTCATTCCCATCCTCTTCTGTCTTTCTCAATGCATCTTTTGTCAAAGGCTTTTTTAAAACATTGTAGTAGATTCAAATATTCAATTTCTATTTCCTAATTATATTTCTAAATAATATCCATTTCTTCTTATATTGTTTACATTTTAAAAACAGCATAATTGAAGGATAATTGGCATACAATAAACTGCATGTATTAAAGGGTGCAATTTGATATGTTTTGACATATGTATATGAATGTAAAACCATCACCACAATCAAGATAATGAACAAAATGATTGGAATTTTATTATGAAAACATATGGCTTGGAAAGAACTATGCCACCATGCTCAGATTATTTATATTTAGCAAATTTTATTTTACTCTTTTGAATGTGTTTTCAAAATTTTCTATGAAAATTTTGTAGTGCATATGTTACTTTTATGAGAAGAAAAATCTTGAGGAAATGTTAGTGACAGTGACTGAGGGTGGGTGTCAGTGTGGTAGGTCAGGAGCTGCTGCCTTGTGGAAAGCAAAGAAAGAAATTCTTAGTGAGGAAGGCTCAAGACGTTGAAATCTCATGTATCAGATAATTAAGCTCTACTAGAAAGGGTCCAGTGCTGTTTTTGTGGAAAACTGATAGTGGAGATAGAAAAGAGTTAAGGAATGAATAGACTTGGCAGAATGGAAGAGGAGGGGCAGAAGACCAGGTGACAAAATGAGCTTTGACCCTGAAGAGGGTTACTTCCTTCCCTGAGACTGGAAGTAATAAGCTAGAGCAAGAAGATATATTAGACAAAATTTTATGTTGATAGGTGGAGAGTTGACAGCTACACATTGGAGCCTCACTTGTGGAGGACACTGGTGAATTTTGCCAGTGGTAACTGAACAGTAGCAGGTCTGGGGAAAGCATACCTGCATTGAAGAACTACCTGGTGGCAGAAGACCACTATTTGAAATAGTCCCTATTTCCCTGTTTTGCTAAATTTTGTCAGTACGTTGGAGCAGAATAGGAGGAGTAAGGTTTAGTTTGGTGCTGGGGGTTAACAAAGAAGGGGAGGCGGGTGAACACGTAAAGAGTTAGGGATACAAGTTAGGTAAGGGATGCTTTATTGTTGGAGAAGCAATTGTTAGTTGGAATGTAAATTAGGAATGCCTGCTGTTTAAAAAAACAGAGTTTGTGTTTTTTAAAATTATAGTTATCACTATTATTATTATTATTGGTACATGGTTGATTTTGGTCATATTCCAAGTTGGATCATCACATTCCCTTCCACCTAATTCGTCACCCAATATCACTGAGTTCATATTTTTTAACACTTCCTGTGGTAACTCATTCCATTGTTACAATATAACAATTAAAACAACTCCTGTGTTTCAGATGAAATGCCAGAAGCGTGCCTGCCCAAAGTAGGCATTCTACAAATATGTTCAATAGCTGACCAAGCATTACTGCGCATCTATAGTCTTACAGGGGTCCCCAGCCTATGGTGAGTTGTATAATTATTTCGTTTTATATTATAATGTAATAATAATAGAAATAAAGTGCACAACAAATTTAATGTGTGTCAATCATCCTGAAACCATCCCCCCCTCCCCGGCCTTGGAAGAATTGTCTTCCATGAAAATGGTCCCTGGTGCCAAAAAGGTTGGGGACCACTGACAGTGCATCACTAAATAATGGCTTTGAGATTCTTTCAGATAGACACTAATAAGTAAAGTCAGTGTTAGCATTATCTGTAATAGATGCTTGTGAAAAAAATAAATTTATCAGTATTCTAGTACCTCTAAAATGGAAGAATAGCCTGCCCATGCAAATCAATGACAAATCTGGTGCTGTCCTCAGTTCTATGTAGATCAGATGACAGCTGCAAATGGATGTTATCTAGTGAAAATTCCCCACCATATTATATTTTCTTGCTTTAGGCATCTTCATGTTTTATTAAAGTCACTAAATAAATTGCCGTTTCCCTTCTTTGCTCTTGGAATGTTCTAAAGTTTCTGAGAGTCATTACTTTTCAGAGAGTGCATGAAATTATAGAACTTGTTTATCAGCACTAGGTATTTCCTTTGAGGGTTGAGCTTTAGGGATAGCATATATTTATTTCCACCAATCATGCAAGCTAAAGGAAATTGTCAAGGACTAATATTAAACAGTCTGAATACATTTATATTAACCCTAGATCTGGTATTCACTGAAGATCATTTTCGGCAATTTTTGTATGCTTCCTATCTCTGTTGTCCTCATTTAAGCTATCCTCATAATTGGAAAGTCACTGTCTTGAATTTATATTCTGAAAGATGCCAGCCTGTTGTTGATTTACAGAGTATTTCTATGCCTGAGTTTCAGATCTAAGTTTCACCTCTTTATAAGGAGGAGCCTCATATAGTGGCTGGGTGAAATGACTTTCATACTCTGTTGCTAGTAGTGATGTCTCAGTGAAGGTACTTGAAACTTTCTGTGCCTCAGTTTCCTCATCTATAAGATAGTAATAATATGTGTGGCTTGATGTAACAGAAATTTTCAGAGATTCAATATGATTTTGTATGGGAAACCACTATGAATAGAATGCAGGACAAAACAAATATAGGAGATTTTTCTTCCTAGAAGGAGACCTAAACCGAATGCAAACAACAAAGTTTCCTCCTTCTAGAATGTTGCCTTTAGGACCCTGGCATCATTTCTCTCAGTGTTTTAATGAAGACTTCTGGTTGGACCCACTCTTCCATCATTGTTTACAATCCACCATGCACGATTAATTTTTAGTCTGTTGTAGGTGTTAAATTTCACCCCCTGGTCCTTATCATGAACACTTCACCCAAGGCTCTGAGAGATGCATGTAAGAAAGACCCTTTTGAAATTCTGGTAGCTGGATCTTGATAGTCAACCACTGAAGGGGAAAAAGCCATCTTTAGTTTTTGGAGAATAGTCTTTATGTTTAATTTGATTTCATTCCTGATAATTTAATTGCTATACTGATTTGTTTATAATATTGAAATTACCTCTCAGCTCAGTCAGTAATGATTTATTTTGATATTATAAAAAGTCATTAAAGGTAAGATAATATTCCTTCTTCTATTATTTTGCTGCTTTCCTAAAGATAATTGCCTTAGGATTTATAGTTTTCCTATTCCCAAAATAAGAACATTTGCCCACACAAAACTATTTTGCTTAGTTCTAATAAAATATTATCTACATAGACTTTTTCTGGAGAAAGAAGTATACTTGAGTGCTGAACATTTTCACTCTAGATTTAATATCTATTGCAAACTACAAAGGTTGTCAGTGTGAAGATAGAGAGTCAGTATAGTGGAATGAGTAGGAGTATTTCATGCTTTGGGATGGAATGACTGAGGTGTGGTTGAAATGGTTAGGATTTGCATCTAAGTTTCTTTTCTTTTGTAAAGGCTGTTGGGAGGGTTTATACTTAGATACACAAATAACAGAGTTGCCCATTACCCCTGATTGGTTGGGGTAGCAGATATTGTAAGGGCTCCACCCATATCTCCTTGGCTTTAACTATTTCAATGCATGCGAGCTCAACTTCAAATGCCAACAAATACTTCTTTGTCTTAGGGCTTTTTCTGACTACTTGAGCCAACTCTGCCCTTGCCCATAGGAGGCCAGTAGTACCAGGAAATTCATGTCACCTGAGAGTAGCTTTCAATAAACAGCTGATGAAAATGGCTGAATAAATCCCCCAGCCTCTCTGTTCCTTGGATGGGTATAACACTGAGGTATGTCTACACTATTTCCCAGAATTCCCCAGTGGGATTGAGTTCACATTGCCCCAAGTGGTAACTTCATGGTAGTGCCCCTTTTATTGACCTTTCCTTCCCTGTCTCACTTCCCCACTCCTTTTTTGATGGTTTCCAGGATCCTTCCAAAAAATGTGCTTATACTCAAATTCTTGACTCAGGGTTTGTGTCTCGGAGAATCCAAGCTAGAAAAGTTAGGAATTTAGATTCTTTCCATAGAAGTATGTTTAGGGAGGGAGGTTGACAGGTATAGTCAGCAAAGGGATCATAGAGGATGATGAGTGACCTTATGGATTCAGATTGTAGAACCGTTCATGAGGGCTGTGATGGCATCAGGAAACAGGCTTTCTGTCTTTAAGGGGCAGGTGGAAAAGTTACTGAGTTCATGTAGCTGGTGGGTAGAGGGAGGGGGAGAGAGACAGAAAGAAGGGGAGGGAAGAGAGAGAGAGAGAGAGAGAGAGAGAGAGGAGAGAGAGAGAGAGAGAGAGAGAGAGAGAGAGAGAGAGAGAGAGAGAGAAGGAGAGAGAGAGAGATGACTCCAGGGTCAGGAAAAGAGCTTGAAATTGGGAGTGACATACGAGAGCTTGGGAACCAGAGCTCACAGGTGAGGGGAGATAACTGAACAGCTTGTGGCAATGCAGTGCACAGTTTGTTCAGACCAGCACAGTGACAGCAAGAGCTTTTCTGAGATACCAGTGTTTCCACCACACACCAGTCCTTTTATGGCTCTCCCCTCACTCTACATTACTACTGCCCCATAGGAGGCAGGGCCAGCACTTGGTTGATACAGATTTCTATGTCTCTCTCCTCAAGTATGTCATTTAAAAACAAATGTGGATAGACCATTCTGGTGAGAATGAGAAACCTGTAGGTAGTTAATATTCCCAGTTAAGGGGCAGAGAGCAGTATTCTAAGAGGAGCAAGATGTTATTTGACATTTAAAAATAGACCTAACTCTACCAATTACTCTGTTCTGCCCATGGTAACCTTATTCAATGTTATGGTGGTAATCGCTTCTGGAAAGCTTTGACATATTTTATAATTGAACTGCCAGGTTCACACTTAGCTATAATTCATTCACAGATAAGTGTGTCTTGTTAACCAAATTATGTTGACTGCCTTGGAAAGCTAGTGTGAGGACTTTCCTCTTTCCTGTGTTCATATGGTTTTACAGTCTCATGACAGACCATTAGCATGATGAAAGATTGATTATTGTCTTGGGTACCAAACTGTAATTTGGCCCCATTTTCATTTTTCTTTTTCATCAGCTGCAGAATCATATGCATTTATCAAAATGGGTGTCATCTGTTTTGAAATTCATGAAGTTAGATTGCATACTTGTCAAACATTTTTTTTTCTGCCATTGACAAAAACATTAACATCAAGTTTTACTTAAGTTGTTTAGAAATAGAGATGTCCAGGTGAAAGAATGGTGGAATCAAAATGAAAGACTAGGGGCCAGAATGGCTCATTCATTCTACCAACATTTTTTGAATGTATTGACTACACACAGAAAACTGCCAGACGTGGGCTAAATTCTGTGGGGGTTGTAGGGACATGAGGCTGATTAATTCATTAAAAATTGTTTAATACCTACAGTGATTGACACTGCACTTGGAACTGGGGAAACAGCAGTAACAAAATAGGCAAATTTCTTTCCTCATAGAGCTTATGTTCTAGGCTGTGGTCCCCAATCTTTTGGCATCAGGGACCGGTTTCATGGAAGACAATTTTTCCACGGACCAGGGAGGGGGAATAGTTTTGGGCTGATTCAAGTGCATTACATTTATTGTGCACCTTATTTCTATTATTATTACATCATAATATATAATGAAATAATTGTACAACTTGCCATAATGCAGAGTCAGTGGGAGCCCTGAGCTGGTTTTCCTGCAACTAGATGGTCTCATCTGGGGGTGATGGGAGACAATGACTGATCTGACAGGAGCTGGAGCTCAGGTAGTGATGCAAGCAATGGGGAGCAGCTATAAATACAGATGAAGCTTTGATGGCTCACCTGCCACTCACCTACTGCTGTGAGGCCCAGTTCCTAATAGGCCATGAACCAGTACTGATCTGCGGCCTGGGGGTTGAACGTCAGTTCTAGCTTGTGTTGAAGATTATTCCAGTCTTTTTGCTACTATGTATATAATTAGTCATTATTTATTGAGAGGTGATAATGTATATATTGTTTACTTCAATGACCTCATTTTTAGCTTTCCTCTTTTATTTTTTTTATGGATGCAATAACTACTTACATGCTTCTTAGGATATTAGTTACACTCATTTAGAAGGCCTTTTCTTATTCCTCTTTACTGTCTTTCATTTAGATCCTCTATTGGTTATTTTATTTTATTTCAAATCTTGGCCTCTGTACTTATAATGCTGACACTTCTGTAAGTGATTGTTGATTTTTTAAATTTTTTTTTTTCACTTTGCCTACACCTTTTTAAAGGTCAGCTTCTGCTAGACTGTTTTTACTGAACCATCTTTTTGGTGGAAAAGGGAGGTCCATACTCCTGTAGCTGACAATTTGCAGTCAGAGTACCATTTTTGTCAGGGAGAGAGGACATGCCCATTAGCAACGTGTATCAAGGTATTTCCAACTGATCACTGCCCTTTCTTTCTGATCTAAATACTCATACACAATGTACTAACATTATATGACTCTCTTTTTCTGCCTTTTTGATCAAAACTCAAAATCAATGCCTTCTTAGAAAAAATCATTAATTTTACTACATTGATTTAAAGTTTTTTCTACTCGTAAAATATTTTTACTACAATTTTTTTACAGATTACAAGAAAATACTTAAAACATATATACCAAAGGACACCTATAAATCATTTAGGAAAATAAAAACTTCTGAATAGAAAGCTAGGAAAACTGTATGAATAGGCATTCACTGGAAGAATCAAAACAATAGATCTAAAGACCTTCAGATTCATTAATAATCAGGCAAAGCAAATGAAACTTATGAAATAAGATCTTTTATTTTGAGAAGCAAAGGCGTGATCAAACACATTTGTGAAGCTTAAAGCTATACAGGTTGTAAAACTAACCTGTGTTAACGAAATGAAGAAAGGAATTAAGAGTATTTCAGTACCCCAGGATCTCCCAAGTATCTCTTCCTAAAGGAAGCACCTTTTACCCTAACTTTTAAGTATAATTTTATGCTGTGTTTCTAAGATATATATCAAGTATGCATCTCTAAATGACAAACTTTAGGATTTTTGGCCTGCTTTGACAATTCATATGAAATTCTCTTCTTTGTGTTTTTTGTGACATATTTCTTTCTTTCCTATATGTATTTATGAGAGACATCCCTGTTGTTGCAAGTAGCTGTAATTTATTTATTTTTCTCTATAATATTCTATTGTTTATAAAGTTGAGAATTTTCTGTACTGTTTTTTATAGACATTTGTGTCATCTCAATGTTTGGGTGCTTAGGAAAAAAATTGATACAAAAATACTTGGACATATATTCTAAGGACTATATACATAAATTTATCTATGGCATATAACTACTCAAGGAATTTTAGGGGAAAATATTTGTGGATACTTATTTAATTACAGACATTATTTTTTTCAAATCAGTTATATCAATTTACACTTCCTCCTGTGGTATATGCAATTTTATAAAGTCATATTTTTTATCTACCAATTTAGAAAAAACACAAAGTTTAATAATATCAAATTGTTGTCTATAATTTAAGACTACTTTAGATGACAATTTTTGACATCTATTAAGTTTTACAATGTGGACACCTCATAAATGCAATTTCTCTTAACTCATCATCTGTTAGAGATACACATATACACATAAAATGTAAAGGATTTCTATTGTGGCTTTTTAAAAACTACTCAAAAATAGATTAAATGTCCACCAAAAAAAGAAATGACTAAGTAAACTATGACATATCTAAGGGTTAAGGGAATGATATAGATTGACATGTATTAATCACTAAGATCTCTAATGCATTTAATTGAAAAATAAAAATGCATTATTGTGGTTAAAAATGCACCAAGTGTTGAATCATCAAATCAGACTTACTTGTATCAGAGATCTTTTGCAGACTTAGTAATTTTAAAGATAAAAGTCATTGCAAGACACGGATAAAGCAGGGTAAGGTCATCTCATACTGTGTGGATCACTAGGTCCCTTTTCCCCATATCCGATGAGTTTTGGCCAACGATAATAGATGATGTTCCTAAGTAAGGTGTGCAGTCACCTCACGCAGAGGAAACATTTAGATCATGAAATATCTCCTTTTTGTCTTTAGAAGGTCCAGGAAACTATGTCCCATAAGTCAAAACATAGTTTTTTGTTTGTTTGTTTGTTTTGTTTTTATAGAATTGTTTACAATTAAAAACAAAAACAAAAACCTTCTGATAAAAGCATCTTAGAGGTAAGAAATTTCGTCTTGAGAAATCATTAGTTCGTTTTCGAGGAGGTTTGCAAGTGGTATGTTTACAAAGAAACCTGTCTTCTTTGTCTCCAGCATGTTTCTTATTAAAGAGACGGAATGAATTGTGGAACGATTATTTGTCCATCTATTTTTCAGATCATTTATAAGTAAAACATATGAAAATGTATTTTTTTTATAAACTTATGGGATTACTTTGGAAAATATCTGGAAGCATCCATACCACCCTGATAATGATGGTTGTCTGGGATGAACTAACACATGATAGATTTATTTGTAATTGTTTGATTTTTTTTTTGAGTACTACATTCCCATATTACTTGCATAATTTAGAAATGCATTTAATATAATTTTCACATGTGCTAATTGTACTGTGTATATGTAGGACTTTGCTCTTGCTGTTAGGAGATACATAGTGTAGTATTTATAGTTGAACCACAGGGGGCTGCAGGTTTGCATCCCATACACGGAATCTGTCCTGCTGCCTGTTTTCGTATAGCCTTCAAGCTAAGAATGCCTTTTACATTTTAGGATTAATGAAATAATTAACAAAAGAATAATATTTCATGACACATAATTTTTTTAATTAACATCTGTTTCTATGACTAAAGATTTATTATATCTTAGCCACATCCATTTGTTTATATATTGTCTACTTTTGTGCTACAACAGAGTTTAGTAGTTGTGACAGAGACAACTATAAGGTTCACAAAGCCTAAAATATTTACTATGATGTCCTTTGTAGAAATAACTAATATGCTGATTTCTGTGAATCATAGTGATATTTGGAATTAATTTTTGAATAACTTGAACAAAATTTGCATACACAAACACATGTGGATTGAGTTACAAGTATATGGATATTCATTTTGTTATTCTTGCAACTTTTCAGGGGATTTGACTTTTTTTTTCCCTAAATTATAGGTGGGAGAAATTTTTGTAACTGATAAATTGCTAGATAACATTGTCTTGTTCACATTATATAATAATTATTGGTGTTAAATCAGGGAAAATCTTGTGAAGAATTATTTCTTTAAGAAATAATTACTTGAAAAAGAAGAAAAATTAAAGCCAGAAAATAGTGCAAAATATAAAATGGAAGAAAATAAAGATAGAAGCAGAACACCATAGAAGGCTGGGGGGTTGGAAGATACATTCATAAAGTCATTTGGATAAAGAGGAAGTCATTTATTTTTCTGCAACTTCCAGATGGGTTTTAATTCTGTTTCCTTCATAGTTATGTACCATAGAATTTTTCCAAACTTTTCATTCCACTAGTCCTTTCTAACTTATGATTGATTTAATTGTACAGACTCCTTCTATCATTTAGAATAAAATTTAATTTATTTGGTGGGAAGAACTATTATATACTTATTAGGTTTTTCAGACTTGGAAACATAGTTGAAAATCATTATCCATGTGATAAATTGAGTTAGCCAATGGAACTTAGCTAATTAAAAAATGATTAAATTTTGTATCTTAAAACTTTTCAGAGAATAAGAAAAATATGGAAAATTCCTAAAAATAAAGGAGAATGCAGATTTGCAATATCAAGATAGCTAGACTGCAAACTTTAAGAAGGCAAGGAATATATTCTTTAATTAGTTTGTATAGTCCAACTAATGGTTAGTTTAGTGCCATGCACGTGACACATTTATTTGAGTACTCATTGAATAAAATGTAGAATGTTACTATGGAATAAGTAAAGGAGAGAAACTAGAGGAAAAGCAGTGTGAAGAGTGAGATTAATTTAATTGGTATACAGTCAGTAAATTTAAGTGGGCCATTTGAAACAACGAGCTGGAAAAAAAAAACAAGAGATTTCAGTGGATAGAAATACAATCGTTTTTCCCTTTCTAAAGTTTATCCATTCAAATACTGTTTGAAAAAATGTGACTTTCAGTCTTGCTTTTGTATCTTTACCAAACATAGATAATTTTGGGTCTTTTGATGACCTTTCTAAACTAATTCCTGAGTTGGAATGCTATGGATGAATGAATATCAGTGCTTCTTTGTATTCAATTTATTTTATCCCATTTCCTAAAGAATAGAAACTTTTTACCTCCAACCCAGGAGAACTGTGAAATAAATACCCATTTATATCTAATCTAAACATATTTGATAAAATAGGCAGAGGGATTTTTATCAGATATGTATTTTATATTTTCATGACTGTTGTTTAAGGGTTTCCACACTTTTTTATATATTAAAGGTTTAAATTTTTTTCTGAAAAATAAAGTGCTACTTTAAATGCTTTTAACCCATTTTTATAATACCTTTGTTTTTATTCTCTGCTTTTTTATTTTCTGTAGAAATGATCCAAGAAGAAATTAGCTGACATATTAAGAAAGATTAATACAAAGAGTCCTTCACCTATATAGCACCTCTTCTAAGTAATAGCAAGGTTACAAGGCCAACGTATTAAAACTCGGAGTTGTTGGCTATATGGATGGTATTAAAAATGTAGCTATCAGTTTTAGCAGCTTTTTCTCCTGAGATTTTAGTGGCTAGCTAATAATCTCTTTTTAAGGATTAGGACAATTTCTAGATAAATGGCACAAAAACATATCAAAGACATAGTTTTCCTTACTAATATTCTGAGGATTATAAAGTCTTACCCATAGCATATCAACCCATAATTTTTAGGATACATAGAAATATTCTCTAGTAGAAATAAGTGGCATGTTTTTATCTGAAGATATCTTAGAAAGACATTTTTGTCTTTTAATTATATTTTTTACTGCAAATGTTATCACCTGTATTTCAGTATTGTCTATTGCAAGTTTGTATCTGAAAAACATTATCTATGAATTGGATACTAAGTTCAGTCTTTATAGATTAAAAAAGAAACATGATAATTAGTGAGGTAGAATGGAGAGAAAGTTGGTGGAAGCATAGCAGTTTTCAAAAGTGGTAACAGATTCAGGCATGCATTAGGTACCCTAATTTATACGAACTTAATTAAATGTTTTAACTTTTAAATTTTTAATTCTAAGCTCTTCAAATACCAATAAAGCATACCCCTTCCATGTTAATATATTTATACCCCTATTCATATAATATACTTTGGGAATTAAGATAAAATATATACAAATAAACAACCCAAATTTTTCTTTTGTTGTTTAAAAGGTAGTTTGATATAGTGGAAGAAAATATGTTCTCATTATAGATTTGTCACTTAATGAATGTAAAACCTTAATCGGGCCATCTGATTTCTTTTAGCTACACTACTGTTTTTGCAAATAATTCATCAAATTAGTAATATTTATCTTATAGGAATAGTGTGTGTTTAAATGAGATAAGACATATACAATAGTCACTCAACATTTGTTAAATAAACCTGTTCTTATTTATATACTTCTGTGTACTTACCAGGTATGTTCTTATTAAATACTTTATGGTAGGGTACATACCAAGTCTTTCACGTCTTCCTTATATGTAATATAGTATAGAGCTCAGTATACAATAAAATTTTAATATTGTCTTCTTGATTTACTATTCCTAGATGAGAGTATATATCTGCCTCCTCTTTTAATTATGCTTAGTTGATGGCATTTGCAAAAACATATTTTTGTTTCTTCTTTTTACTCTTTTAAATTATTCTCATTCTCATTATGGTCTAGAATTCCTTGTTCCCTAACATTGCCTTCAGGAACTAAATCTCTAATGTAATGACAACCCAAGTCTTTACCATTTTTCTCTAGAATCCTGATCTAGAGTAGATTATTGGGGTGACCCAAATGATTCTGAATTCTCATTTTTTATATGCTAGTATCCAAAGATCTTGAGAGTTCTGGGAAAAAAGTAAGCTGGATTATTTTAATTTAAATTCAGAATAACAAATTTTATTAATAGCTACTTCATGTTTATTCAATTCAACAAACATTGCACATTGATTAAATTTTGACTTCTTTTCCCTTTTATTTTTACTTGGCCCATAATGAATTGTAGACATTTGTGGGATACAAAGTGATATTTTGCTACATGTATATAATATGTGATGATCAAGTCAGGATAATTAACATGCACATCACCTGGAATATTTATTATTTCTTTGTGTTATGAATATTCAAAATCCTCTCTTCTAGCTTTTTGAGAATATACACTAAATTATTGTTAATCATAATCACCCCTACAGTGCTATGGAACACTAGGACTTATTCATCCTGCACAGCTGTAGCTTTGTAACAAAGCTAACTTTGCTTACCATCCTCTCTCTATCCTCCCCTTGGCCTTACTCTTCCAAGCCTGTAATAACACTCTCTACTCTCTAATTCTATGAACTCAATTTTTTTAATCTCCCACGTATGAATGAGAACACGTAGTATTTATCTTTGTGTGCCTGCATTATTTCACTGAGCATAATGTCCTTCAGACTCATCCATGTTGTGACAAATGACAGGATTTCACAGAATTACAAATATTAACGTGATATGCAACAGTGCCAAGCATTCTATTATAATTTTCCAATGCATTCACTCTCACACTAATAGTAATGGCAAACTTCTACAAAGCTACCACATATGTTATACTAAGCTGATGGCCTCTACCAATACTAAGTAAATAGAATTCACCAAGCAAGAACAGCCTCATCACAAGTGTTGCAACTTGTCTATGTGTACTACTGTCTTCTTTTTTCCTCGTTTCCTCATCAGAAGAGTTCAATCAAAATTCAGTCCCTCGACTCTCCCTCTCACTCTATCGGATCACTCTCTTCATTAGTATCTTCATTTTTTTTTTTAATTTCAGAATATTAAGGTGGAGTATCTTCATTTTTGTTAAAAGTTTATATTAACTTCCCATTTTCCTCTAGTTATCACCTTATTTTTTAGTTTTCTTTTCAAAGAGAGAAAAACTCAAATACTAATATTAATAGAAAGTCTCCTTCCATATCTCCTGTGTTGTATTGACCCCACCTAGTAGACTTCTTTCTTTCTTCTGCGCTGAAAGTGTTTCTCCTTTATGTATCATTTCTCCCTTAGTGTCCCCAAGGATTTTCCTGGATTTAAAGGCCATTTACATGACAACAATGCTTCAGGCTGGGCGTGGTGGCTCACGCTTGTAATCCTAGCACTCTGGGAGGCCAAGGCGGGCAGATTGCTCAAGGTCAGGAGTTCGAAACCAGCCTGAGCAAGAGTGAGACCCCGTCTCCACTAATAATAGAAATAAATTAATTGGCCAACTAAATATATAGAAAAAATTAGCCGGGCATGGTGGCGCATGCCTGTAGTCCCAGCTACTTGGGAGACTGAGGCAGAAGGATCGCTTGAGCCCAGGAGTTTGAGGTTGCTGTGAGCCAGCACTCTAACCCAGGCAACACAGTGAGACTCTGTCTCAAAAAAAAAGAAAAAAAAAATGCTTCAGAATATTTGAAACCATGATATCTTCTTTGAGCTATAGCTTTGTACACTCATTTACTTATTTAATATCTAATCAGGGATGCTCCATAGACAACTGTAACTTACACAGTTTCAAACAGAATTTTGGTCCTTTCTCTGCTTCAAATGTTTTTCTACTTCAGTTGGTTCTGTCCTTGATTTTTTCTTATCTAATACTCCCAAATCCAATCCACCAAGTTCTTTTCTTCAATCTTGAACATATCTTAAACGTATCTTTCATTATTCTGAACGAATTCTCCATCTTCTTGTCCTTTTACTTCAATAGTTCTCTAATTGCCTTTTCTATGTTTATTCTTGTTCTTGTGAAAATTATTCTTGTTTTAAGAGCCAGAGAATTTTTTCCATTTTCCATTCTTTTTATTATTATTATTTTTTAATTTGCTTTATGGTTTGGCCTTTAGCCTTTATGCATTTTATTTTTTTTTTATTATTTTTTTATGTGAGTCCAAATGTTTGGTTACATGGATTGCTTTTGTACTGCTTGAGTCAAAGTTATAAATGTACCCATCACCCAGATAGCGTATATTGTACCCATTACCATTAAGTACGATTTCACCTATTCCCTCCATCCACCCTCCCACCTGCATGATTTCCATTGAGCTATACAGCTGTCTGTGCACATGAGAGCTGATCAGTTAGTTCCAATTTAATCGTGAGTACATGTGGCATTGGTTTTATCCATTCTTGAGATAATTCACTTAGGAGGAGAGTCTCCAGTTCCATCCAGAGTATTACAAAAGGTATTAATTCATTTTTTATGGCTGAGTAGTACTCCATAGTATACATATACCACATTTTATTAATCTACTCATGAATTGATGGGCAATTAGGCTGACTCCACATCTTTGCAATTGTGAATTGTGCTGCAATAAACATTCCAGTGCAAGTGACTTTTTGATAAATGACTTTTTTCCTTTGGCTAAATACCCTGTAGTGGGATTGCTGCATCCATGGAAGGTCTACTTTTAGTTCTTTAAGGAATCTCCATACTATTTTCCAGAGAGGTTACACTAGTTTGCAGTCCCACCAACAATGTATAAGTTTTCCTTTTTCTTTGTATTAACATCATCATCAATTGTTTTGGGACTGTTTGATAAAAGCCATTCTCACTGGGGTTAGGGGATATCTCATTGTGGTTTTGATTAAGACATCACTGATAGTGATGTTGAACATTTTTCATATGTTTATTGGCCATTAGTGTATCTTCTTTTGAAAAGCCTTTGTTCATGTCTTTTGTCCACTTTTTAATGGGGTCATTTGATTTTTTCCTTGCTGATTTGTTTGAGTTTTTTCTGGATTCCAGTTATTAGCCTTTTGTTGGATGTATAGCATGCAAATATTTTCTCTCATTCTGTCGGTTGTTTATTTGCTATGTTGATTGATCAAAGAGTCTCAAAACAACAAATGTTGATTTCAATACAGAGAGATAGGAACACTCATACACTGCTGGTGGGACTGCAAACTAGTACAACCTCTGTGGAAAGTCATATGGACATACCTCAAAGAGCTACAAGTAGAAATACCATTTGATCCAGCAATCCCATTACTGGGCTTCTACCCAAAGGAACAAAAGACATTCTATAAAAAAGACATCTGCACTAGAATGTTTGTAGCAGCACAATTCACAATTGCAAAGCTGTGGAAACAACCCAAATGCCCATCAATACATGAATGGATTAATAAAATGTGGTATATGTATATCGTGGAGTACTACTCAGCCACAAAAACAATGGTGATTTAGCACTCTGTATTATCCTGGATAGGGCTGGAGCTCATTCTACTAAGTGAAGTATCACAAGAATGGAAAAACAAGCACCACATGTACTCACCATCAAATTGGTATTAACTGATCAACAGTTATGTGCACATATGGTAGTAGTATTCATCGGGTGTTGGGCAGGTGGGAGGAGGAGGAGGAGATGAGTATATTCACACCTCATGGGTGTGGTAAGCATCATCTGGGGGATGGACATGCTTGAAGCTCTGACTTTGATGGGGCAAAGGCAGTATATGTAACGTAAACATTTGTACCCCATAATATCATGAAATAAAAAATTACTTAATATTTAACATAATTTCAAAGGAGAAAACCTTTACATGGTAATGCTCACTTGACGATGCTTCCGATTTACTATTTTCCCAAAGTCTGTAGTTAAATCATCATTATTTTGAATTTTGCATTAGTTGTCAATAAACAAAAAATATAAATCATATCATGGCTCCTTAACTGCTTTTATTTATTGAGAGATATGAATATTCTATCTCCTTATTGCCATGTATTTCATCTTTATTGCTTTTTTGATACTTAAGTAGAAACTTCTGGAAAGGAGAAAGAAAATAAATATTAATTATGTTAGAAATTATCAAAAGATGATTATAATATAAATATCTCTAATATGGAAACCATTCAAAAATTTCTTCCTCATCATAAAACAGTGTGTTTTTAAATAGAGAGCCTCATTTTTATTTCATAGAAAATAATTATATTACGGTAGTCAGAATATTATGGACTAGAATTGCATAGGATATTCTAATAATACTGCTTGTACAAAAAAGTATTGAGGAGGTCTTAGGCCCAAAGAATATTTGTTTAATAGTGTCAGAATTCATTTTAACACCATGAAAAGGGTATGTATTTGTTCAATTTTCACTCACTGCACAAAGCATTAGATAAAAGAAGATTTTCAGTAATAGCATTCATTTTGAGTCTTACCAATCCTTTTAGTTTTGGTATAACAAAAAGGCTATTAGCTTTTATTCTGTTGTGTTGAATTTTGATGAATTCTGACAGTCTTCACTGAGATGCTCAAAGAAATGAGCCATGCCAGTTGAATAACTTAAGATTTCATTAAATTTACCAGCAACAAGAAAGCTATTTCTGTCTCTTAACTTTTTGATGTGTTGTCTTTTTCTATTCCTCTTCTTAGGATCTATTTAAAATGCAATAAAAATTTTATTTTTGTGTGTTAAATGATTTTTCCATTATCAAGAGAATAGTCAGTTTTTAACTTTAGAATTATTGCATATATACACATCAAAATAAACACATGATTATTAAGAAAATTAAGCAAATTGTATTAACATATAGTAACTATAACAAAAATATTATACGTGATATTTTATAGCATTTATGCAGAAGATAAACTATCCTGTTTCAATTTTTTAACAAAAATAAGTGGAAGAGGGGATATTATCATTTTCATGAGTAAGGAAATGGCTTGTGAAAAAGTGAATATCTTTCTTCAAAGAATATGCTAATGAGTAGCTGAGATATTAATAATTCTAAATATTATAAAATTTCCATTTTCAAATAATGTTTTACTTTGTCTTTATATGTTATTGTTTAACAAAGAAATGTGTGTCTTTTTATAACTTGAGCTGGTTATTTACACAGTGTTATTGAAACAACTTTAAATTAAACATATAGTGTGAGAGGGAAAGAATCTTTGTTGCTTCAATTCTAGAAGGAATATTTTAAAGAAGTTAGTTTCCATAAAATAGCTTGTTATGTTTTTACTTTCTAGCATCCTCTGATGACGAAATGCGTACTTGGAATAATTGAGAGAAGAAAATTTTCTTTGTTTTTGGCAAATTAGGATCATATTAAGCTATTAAATACATAATTCCAAATGCGAAGTATAAAGGTATTGATAGAAAGAAGCTAGGAATTATGTAACATGTATAATAATTAATACATGTAAACTATTTTATTGGTGAAAACTGCTTTTGGCTATTAAAGGATATAAAAGATAAACCACATAGGTATGTTTTCTATACCAGGTACTCCAAGAAATACTCATAAAACTCATAACATTTCTTATATAACAGTAATAGAGGTTTAATATTTTTACCATTTCAATTTCATAGATGAAGAATACAAGATTTATATTAATGTTATTTAACCATGTCATAGAATCAATTCCAACAGATCTCTTTTTTTTTTCTGATTGTTTTATCATGAAGAATGAGAAGTAGAAACAGCATTGAGATTGTGCTAAGAAACTACTATAGTAAAACAGCACAGCAAATGCTGACAAGGGACCATAAGAAAATATTTGCTTTTAGGTAAACAAAGAAATGATATGTGAGCCAATAAAGGTGAATAGTTATATAAACAAGAGGACTTAGGATATGAATAAGCCAGTGAGAAATAAGACCTATTTCTTACTTAAACCTAGAGGGAGACAAAATTCTTTCAATTTTTAGATATTTATTTTGTTACCTCATTTGAGATAAATATCTTCTTTGAAAAAGATCACACCTTATTTAATTTGTATTATATCATCTAAAAAATTGGCACTATACTAAAGTAGGGACCGACCAAAAGTGTTTTACTCATTTAATTTACTCATTTAATTTGAAGGAACATAAAATCAAACAGAAATGATGGCACATATAGTAAAGAGATATAGAATATGAAGATAAGACTAAGAATGTAAACCAGAAATGAAGAGATTAAAAACATCTGAGGAAAAAAACTTCTAAATATAGAACTTCAGCTAAGGAAATTAATACCTCTATAATGGTTATTTCTAAGAAAGAAAATTAAAATAAGAGATAATATATTGTTGAGCATGCAGGTAAAATGATAAGAAGTTTACACTGGTAACAGACTTCTCGAAGGTAACATTTTATACAGGAAGATAATGAAGGAAGAATCATTTTAATGATTATGAAAGAAAGAACATAGCAGCCAGATAATTAATATTTTATTCATCCAAACTGGTCAAAATATCTAAGAAATGCAAAACATCATGAACATTTAGGAACATTAAAAATATGGTTCATATGATCACTTTTTAGAAATCTAACAATTAGTAGCATTCAGAAAACATAGCATGAAACTTATAGATAAGCATTAAATATGCTTAATTTTAGAATTAAGACTAATTGAAAATATTATGGAATAAAGTTGATAAAAGCTGTGAAAGAGTTGTACCTTAGAAACTAAAGGATATTGCAACAAGAACTTAAAAAGACCTATATAAATGGAGAGTGTTAACTATTAAAAATAAATAAATAAATAAATATTAAAAATGAACAACTAAGTAATGTGGACAAAAGTGACAAAACAGGATGCTATTAAGTTGCTAAAATGAAGAAATAATACAATTGACAACAATAGAAAAAGGGAGAAGATAAGTGAAAGAAGAATATTAATGAAATATCTCAGGAGATACTAACTACCATTAAAAGTATGTTTAATAAAAGTAAATACCAAGCAAAAAGACAGTAGGGAGAGAAAGAGGTTAGTAGAGAACATTATCATTACTCATTGAAGAAAATCAATAGACAATATTACCATACACTAGAGGACATACACTAGAATGTATTTTAAAACACTAGTGTATTTTATCATATTACTATAAGATAATTACAAGAAGAAACATAGAAACATTTATAACTGCCACATGAATTCACTCTCCCAAAATTTGTAAATACTGTGCAAGATTTCATATAAATAATTTACATAGCAAAAAAAGTATGATTGAACTAAAAGCCAGAATATTAGGTATATCAAAGACACACATGGGCTTAAGTCACCGTGAAATGAACTGTTTTCAGATTGGTTAATGAAGCAGAATCCAAACCATTCTTTCTGCAAGAGACATACTAAACAAAGTGATTCAGAATGATTTAATATAAAATGAAGATGAAAGATAGTTCTTGTCCAAAAGCAAGATTGTGAAGCAGGTGTCATAATTTTGCTATGAGACAAGATAGAATTTAAGACAAAATATATGTAACAGAATACAAAAGCAAAGTTTATTACACTGAATGCTTCATTTTATATTAAACACATAATAGTAAAATGCACCAAATTACAATTTGCATAAAGCAGAAATGACAGAAGTAGAAAGAAGAATTAGGCATATATTAAATTCGGAGATTTTGAGCCTCATTTTCAGTAATTAAAAAAAAAATTACTATAGCCACTGACAAAGCCTCTCTCCTCCACCAAACTTTAGTAAGAATTTGAGCCCTCTCCTCAACCAGGTCTTTACCAAGGTCCCTGTCCTTGCCTGGCCTACACAGCCCACTTTTAGCAAGAATTTTGTGATAATCACTTACTCTTGATACTTGATCACCCTGACCTACCTTCAGCAAGAATCGTGTTAAACTGATCTAGCAAGAATTCTCCTACTTTTGATGTCTTCTCTTGGTAATTCCATGCACTGACATCCCTCACACACTTGTCTTTTGCCATCAATTTTCTTTTGTCCTTGTATTTGGAGTTGAGCTCATTTCCATACTGAAGTCTCTTTTCCCATATTGCAGTAGTTTCTGAATAAAATTTATCTTTACTGCTTTAACTACCATCTGGTTCTGGCTCTCTTTGACATCACTCTTTGAAGAATCAATTTTAGGGAAAAAGAATGGCTTCAAGGAGACCAAGTCAGAGTTTATTGTCCCAATATAGAATGGAGATGTTGCTAATGATACCTTGGATAGTGATTGCCATGGACTGAATGGCTGTTGTCTCCCAAAACACATATGTTGAAATTCTACCCTGCAATATGATGGTATTAGGAAGTGGGCTTTGGGGAGGTGATTAGGTCATGAGGGTGGAGCCATCCTAAATGGGATTAGTCCCTTATAAAATGGGCCCCAGAGAGCTCTCTCACTCTTTTCTGTTATGTGAGGATACAATGAGAAAATGGCAGTCTACAACTCAGAAGAAGACCGTCACCAAAACCCAGTCATGCTGGCACCCTGATCTCAGACTTGCAGCCTCCACAACTATGAAAAATAAATTTCTATTGTTCATTAGCCACCCAACCTATGGTTCCTTGTGATAGTAGCCAAAACTGACTGAGACAGTGGTAGTAGCAATGGTGATGGAAAAGAGTGAATGTATTTCAGGTGTACTTTAGAGAAAGAAATAACAGGACTATCAGTTATGTGTTTGGCATATAAAAGATGGTGATTAAAGAACACTGTGACTAAGTCTGAAGGTTAGAGAACCTTTAGCAGTAAAAATAAAATTTTGGGGTGTTATCAATGTTACAACCCAACCAGGTTCATTGCATACTGCTCAAGAGGAAGCTAATAAACTGAGATAGCAGGGTTTACAGCAGATAAAGAGTTTAATATTGTAGGCGCCATGCAAGGAACTGGGAGGAATTTCTCAAATCTATCTCTCTGAAAATTTGGGAGAAAGGGTTTTTAAAGACAGTTTGGCGGATAAAAGGCTAGGCATTGGGTCTGCTAACTGGCTTGGGTCAGAGTGGAACCGTAGGGATGTAGAAATTGAGAGTCGCAATACCAGTTGGGTCAGTTCCTAGATATGGGCCGCTGGTCTGGGTGGGTCAGTTGTTCCACAGGAATGCAAGACCTGGAAGATATCTCAAAAGCTAGCCTGAGGTTTTACAAGGATGATGTTATCAATGGGAAAAGTTAAGAATCTTTATCACTATTCAGCTGTGTGACTCCTGAGTAGCAATATAGAAAAGCAAACTAGGAAACAGTGGCTGGTTATTATTATTTTGGGGTATGCCTATGCCTTTGCAAAATTTAGGCTCTTACAAAAGTTCTTGCCTTGCACCTTTTATTAATTTGTAAAGGGCGGTTTAATCAACACATATGAGCCTTTTAAAACAATGATTTTTTGTTGTTGTTGTTAAACCATCCAAGCAAGAGTTTAGACAGATAATATAAATTAATATAAAATGAACTGAGAAAATAAGTGTGTTGGAATTGAGCTGAAAATAAATAGCTGAGATAACAAGAAAAAAAATCAAAACTGGTCTATTTTTAAAGAAATCTATGATGGAAAATGTTTTGAAGAGGAGGACGTTGTCAACTATTTAAAAGGCTGCTGAGACTTTAGAAAATGTGAAGAGTGCCCATATAGAAGTTATTGGCAGTCATTAAAAGAACACTTTCATTAGAATTACGGTTAAGAAACTAGATTAGAATGAGATAAATGGGTCCTTAATTCCAGAATTACGGCAAAATAAAAAACCTAAAACCTCTCATTAGAAACATAAGAAATGCAACACAAACTATAACAATTATCCATTTAAATACATATCAGAGGATTTTAGGTTCAGACCATGATAGAGTAGCATATGGTGAGCAGACTCACACCCTGAAGTTGGCTATAAAAGCTGGGCAAAATACATCAGACAACTGTGGTAAGGCACTGGAGAACAACCAACACATACAGAGCTTAAAGGGTTTTATTAATAAGAAGAAATAAATTCACGAGATAAATTACATTCACCCAGATATTTTCCCCTGACAGCATTTCCTAAATACTCATGTGAAGAAAGAGAGTATAAGCATAAAGTGAGGTTTTACTATGTTGAGGAGACAGAGATCGGAATAGTGTGGAGTATCCGATGTGATGTGTCTGGAGCTCATGATACAAATTTTCAAGAAGGAGGTAACCACAGAGAAGAAGGCCAATTATCTGCATACAATGCCCTTTAAGTGTGGCCATTATCAAAGATTTACAAGCAGAAGGTGAGTCTTCAAGAAGCCTAGCAGAAAACAATAATTGGGAGGCTGGAGTACTGAGCTTAGATTTCAGTTGTTGGTTGAGAGAAGAAAGAAGTTGTGGTTTAAACACTGATGGTTATAAAGAATTAGGTGGGAATAGAAACCACATGGTTAAACATGGTTATTGTTCAGGTTTTAGCTTTCATGTGGAGTGGTGTATTCTGTGTGCTCCCAACAGTGTAAAAGTTATTATTTTATTCCCCACATATAAAAGCTGACCATGAATAAACATAGGCTGAAAGTATGTCATTAATCAAGGATAATGATGTATCAAATTCTCTGTAATTGACATCCAATTAAAAATATATTATTCACCACATTCACAGATTAAATGAGAAAAATCACATCATTTCAGTAGATGCAGATACATAAGATCTGTATCTTAACAGGTATAGATACAAAAAATATTTGATAAAATTCATCATTAATTAATGATAAATATTCTTATTAAACTAGGATTAAAAAGTCACTTCATTAACCTGATAAAAAGTATCATTTGAAATCTTATAATTAATGCCTTAGGACACGATGTAGAAATGTTATAAGACCTCCCTTTAAATCTGGGAACAAGATGAGATGCTGTTATTTTCCTCTGGCTGCTATTACAAATTACCACAAACTGTGTAGCTTAAAGCAACACAAGTTTTTTCTCTTATAGTTCTAAAGGTCAGCGATCCATAATCTGTTCCACTGGGCCAAAAGCAAACTGTGAACAGGGACTTGCTCCAGAGACTACAAGGGAGAATAATTCTATAAATTATTCTAGAAGAATAACAGCTTGTAGAACTACACTTCTTGGTTCATGGCCCCTTTCTCCATCTACAAAACCATCAGTGTAACATCTGCAAACCTTTCTCCACTTCCATCATCACATACCCCTCTATATTCTGTGTCAAATCTCCCGCTACCTCATTTTTATGAGGACATTTGTAATTGCATTTAGAGCCCACCAAGATAATCCAGGATAATCTCCTATGTCAAAATTCTTCACTTAATCACATCTGCAAATCTGTACCATATAAGGTAACATTTACACGCCCAGGGGATTAGGAACTGTATACCTTTGGAGTCCGTTACTCAGCCTAACTTGCTGCTTCTATTAGGCATTGTGCTTTTCTGAATAACATTTCTGAGAAGGTTTGTCCTAAAGAAGAAAAAAGAAATAGTTTCATATTTGTGAGACATGTGCACTGAGGGGAACTTTACTTTTTTTAATGTGACATAAAAAGCATATTCATGTGACAAAAGTAATGATAGAGAAGAAAAATGGAAATGATGCAGAAGGGAAAAGAATTGTCAATAGCAAACATGTAAGTCCTGCAGGAGAAAAGTTGGGATGGGATACTGAGTAAAAACTGCAGTATTACCTTCTGATGGCTACATTCACACCATTTTTTTCACAATGTTTTCTGGCTTGGTCTTCATTTCTTTCCTGTCAATAGTATTAATTTTGAGTGAAAATTATTGACTGGGATGAAAGAAAATGGAAAGAAGGCAGTGCACAGGGAATTCTCAATTATATAAGTGGAATACTGTAATCAGCCAACCATGAATGAAAGCAGGGATATGATGCTTGTTAACAAGACATCTATGTATCAGATAAGAAGTTGTAGAATTATGCATTATCTTCTTTCCAAATGTCTACCCTAAAGGAACATAAATGACGTGGACACTCACATTAAGGAAGTATCTCTTATACTCTATTACTTACGTATTCAATCTCTTTCTTGCCTGTTTTTTAGTGGATAATACTGTGCAGTCTCAATGTGCCACTATTATCTTTTATTAACATACACAACAAACTAGTATACCTTTCCATAGTCTCTAAATCTCTGCTGTAACGTAAACCTTAATGACTCAAAAATGCTAAATTATAAAAGAGAAAAATGCATGCCAAATAGAGATGAATGCAATTTACTATAATATTGTATATGAAAAGGATATTTAAAACTTAACTGTCAAGGTGGAGGGATGAGAAGGACAGAAACTTAGATTACAGTACTAGAAAAATCAAGAAATGCAGTAGAGATGGGTTCAGTAAGTTGATCCTGTATTAGAGGTCATCAAACTTCATACCACAGTACTAATCAGGACCATTATCTATTTTGGTAAATTAACTTTTATTGAATTACAGTGACATCATTTTTTCGTATAAATTGTCTATGGATACTTATGCACTACCATGACAGATATGAGTAATTGTAACAGAGATCATATGGCCCACACATTCTAAAATATTTAATAGCTGGCCCTTCACAGAAAGATTTGAGAGCTACTGCCCCAGGTAATCTCAGGTTCAATGTCACTGGTGAGTTAGTTTTGCTTAGTGTGGCCATGTTTGATTTCCTTTCTAATGACAATAATTGTTACTGCCTCTAGACAGAAGATTCCAATTATTTTAAGGTTCATTATTAGGAATGGTTCATTTAATTAAGCCATAGTTGTTACTTCAAGTATAATTAATTAGTGAAGGTATATTGCTTTTATGGGATATAATTAATAGGCAGATAGGTTACTGCTCTGTAGCATGGTTATAATTTAAATGCTTGTGGCTTTATAGAATTTAAAGATAGAATCTGTTTATTATTAATTATGTCTCATATCATCTAGCTCATGTGATATAGCTCTTGTGTAGTACATTATTTATGTTTGCTGACAATTTATTTCAAATATGATAGTTGGATAGTAGAGAATTCTTAATGATTAAGGTAGAATTCACAACAATGAGCATGAAATTTGTGATGGAAAATGTGAATCCATATGTTCATTTAACAGGTTATGTTGTCACTTAAGCAGATAAGAATTGTTTTCATTCTCAACATCCACATACAAATATGTTACATAATTAATCTTATACTTCTAAATAAAATGAATAAGAGTTTCATAATAAGCATTAATTCTTTAAAATTTACCCTGAACATGATTATTTGCTTTTATTAACAAGAAACACTATACTTGGTATGGTTTAGTAAATACATGTGAAGAGTACATGCTTGTGTATATGTAAGAGAGGGATTTGTAAAATTTTGTTCATGTATTCAGTCACTGCGTATTATTGAGCAAACAGACAGGTGAGATAAGGTGCTTTGTGTTCATGGAGTTTATGTCTAGTAGTGAACGACAGATTATGAGCAGAAAAATATAAATTTCTTTATTCCAGAAGTACAAAGTACTTTGAAAAAAAGAAAAGTAGGCTATATTGCTCACCAACATCTTAACAGTGACTATTTATCAAAGGCAAGACTATGAGTAGGCTTTCCTTTTTACTTTGAATTTTTCTGTTGTCAAAAATTCAATGTTTTCAAAGACAATAATCTTTAACGTGATCCCTTAGTCCCCCAGACTTGTGCCTCTCCTACTGCACCAACTTAAGCACCTCGCTCCTTCCTCTCACCAACTTCACTTTAGCTACACTTGTTTGAAAGTGGAGGCTCCTTCCATCCTTAATGTTTGGCACAGTCTGTTCTCTCTGCCTGGCACACAGTCACCTCCACACTTTGTCCAAGCTAATTTCTATTTAATCCTGAGGCTTCAGGGTGTCACCTCCTCAGAGAGGCATCTCTTGACTCCCTGACATCTCCACTGACTCCCATTCTTAGCCTTTCTTAGAGCCCCTACAATTCTTATCTTTCATACATGACAATGTATAAGTTACATATTCATTTCCTTGCTTACTAAACTCACTCATATGCAAGATCCAGGTGGGCAGGAACTGGATCTGTTTCATTCAACACGGTGTTTGTCAGATAATGACCAAACTTGGTCATTTATGAAATTTGTAGAACAAATGAATGAATGTACATATGTACTATTTTGTATTAAACAATAAAGGGACTCAAAAATAAAAAAGTACACATGAAGAACTTCGGATCATAAAAAACCTAAAATGTAGGATCTCTAACATTATTTTAAAATATTTGAATTGCATATTCAGGTTTATTTGTTATTGAAACTTAATAACTTGATTTTGGGAGTTTTATATAACTCCTGTATCTTGCTTGTTTGCACAAGTTTGTATATTGTGAAGTGTCAAGTATTTTGGTAAAAGAGATTTGTGCCACAAATGACAAGAAATTATACAGATATATTACATAAACTGCTCATGAAATTTGAAGCAGATTTGGGTCATATCACTTTGTTATTATTCTCTGTTTTCAAAAGGAAACAATGGGTTACATCTTTAGGGCAAATACTACAATAGAAGAGTGAATGGACTTTTATCTAATGGCCAAAATAGAAGGTGGAATTCAGAAAATATACTCCATTTTGAGTAAAAAATTGATAAGTTATTTACACAAATTTCTTGGCTAGGTTTAATTGTTTAGGAAACTTTTCTGATTGGTAATTTCTTTTCATAGAAAAACTTAATCCAAACCTCTATGGGGGGGAGGGGGATTCTCTTTATGTTCAACTTGCTGAAATTATTAACAAAGGTAAAAGCCTATTTTCCCAGGTTGATACTCACCAAACCTCAGAAGAACATTCGCACTGAAGCAGTCTGTTGATTGTCCTAATGATGCCTGCATATGTTTATTTCATGTCAGACACACAAGTGATATGTAATTGCATCCATAAAGAGTGTGATCATGCAAGAAGTGAGATGGGGTTATGGTGTTCCTATAGCAGCATCAACACAACTCAAACAGACCGTGAGCATGGATGTTGACAACAAAATTTGTTGGATCTCAACTCTCAGTGTACTGCTGTGCCTAGAACTCTTGCCCTTGCCTACCTCTGGCCAGTAATAAGCACATAACACATCAGAATAAATGCTATTTCCTTATAGCAGTTGAATTATATCAGAAAAAGTAAGCTGGTGATAAAAAATAGTCTAAATATCAGTGGCTGAATCAACTTGTTTATATCTTATTCATTTCACATATCCATCATGTTGCTTAGGGCTCTACTCATGGGTCATCATTATCCTTATAATGTGATCCAAGGGACAATTGGTACAATCAACGAAAAAGAAAATGTGTGGTGCACTTTGAATCTCCACTTCTAGAAGGAAATAGGCACTCAGTCTATTTACATTTCAATGCCCATGGGAAATCATATGCTATGATTGAGTTCAACAGGGCAGTGAGGTGTGTCCCACCATGTGTACAGACAAGCAAAAAAATAAAATAAAATAAAATAAAAAAACATGGATCTATAAGCAATCCTAAAGTTTATCACCTTATATTTATGTATGCATTCTGTTATGGCCACTTTCACTATGAAAACAGTAATAGCAAAATCATCACTAGAATCTTACTGTGTTAGTTATGCAAAGTAATATTAGTTCCCAAATTAGACAAACTGCAAGTATCAATGGCTGAACCCATTTTTTTTTCTTTTTATCCGTATCATAGTCCAGTGGAGGATTTCATTTTCTAGAATTCCTTAGGGGCTTCCACTGGATTCTCTACATTCAATAAAAACAAAGGAGAAGAGTGTGAGAAGGATTGCATGGGGCATCTTATAGTCAGCCCAGACTTAAAGGGCAAATATAACTTCTACCTAAATTTTATTTGCCAGTTAGATGGTCTCATCCTACCAGCAATTGAGGCTGGAAAATAGGATTTCCATAGGGTTTAAAAAAGAAAATAATAAAATCATTTCACCAGTCTCTGTCAGAATCAGTCCTTCTGGTGCCAAAATATCTATTTTAATCCTCCTGGCATTATAGAACACACTGATCTCTCTTCTTAAAAGGAAAAATGCAGAGTTCTTTCAAGGTCTGGCATCAGTATCTCTGGTCATGCATAATTCTCCTAATCAAGTTCAGATATGGTCCTCAATTTCTCAGTAAAATCTAAACTCAGAAGACTAAATATTTGTCATGTGTAAAAATATGCAATGGTAGAACAGGAACAGGCAGCAGCAGTAAATATTTGCCCATCACTGCAGTCATTTGTTCTTAACTATTTGCAAATCTTTTTATGAAGACATTGGGAAGCATCTTACCCTGGGAGTGACAGAAATTCTTTAATCAAGACTTTATTTTTCTCTCTGGGAAAAATTCTCTAATTCCATGTGTACTGACATCTTATTTTCTATCCTCTTAAGGAGTATATACACTTTTCTAATACAAATATTAGCCACATTGTTGTATTGAAATATAAGTTCTAAGATAATTATGTATTTAAAAAAGTACTAGAGTAGAAAAACATTTACTGGAAAGGTGTTCCCCAGGATATACTTGCATATATCCTTTAGTGTTGTCATTTTTAAATAAGAATAGTTGTCTCTCAGATCCACAGGGATTGGTTCCAGGACTCCCAAGGATACCAAAATCTGTATATACTGAAGACCTGCAGTTGACCCTGTGGAAACCACACACACTGAAAGTTGGCCTTTCATATTCTCTGGTTTCCATCCCATGAATACTATGATCCACATTTGGTTACAGATGTGGAAACTAAGGATATACAGGGATGACTGTATTTATTGAAAAAAATTACACGTAAGTGGATTGGTGCAGTTCAAACGTGTGTTGTTCAGTGTCAACTGTACTAAATCATTTTATTTGTGTCCAATGTAATCTAAATAGCATAACTATATGCATAAACATGCATATCATTGTTTACATATACTAGGTGGAATAATAAGGTATTTAAATTCCAAGAAGTGGTGGCTGGTTAATTTAATTCCAATCTTTGCTCTGCTGCAAACTGTTGCTGAAGTCTTGAGTAAATCACTGAATATCTGTCCCTCAGCTTTCTCATCTTAAGAGGGAGTTAATATTTGATAACAGCAATTACCTCTGAATGTTCTTGTGAGGAATAAATAGCCTATATGCATAAATGTTTAGAACAGGGACTGCCATATTATATGTTCTGAATAAATTTGGCTATTAAATGCTAAATACATGATACAAATTAATAATCAGGCATAGAACAAGCTACTAGTGACAGGGAAAAGAAGAATTGAGCCCAAGATTTATTGTATTCAATATCATTTTGTCAACAACTTATGAATATGTTTCCCCTGTGACAGTCTTTTTTTTAGTAACTTAGGGATTTGAAATTTTGAATAGGTGAGTACAGTGCTTTATTTGGTACCATGGGAAAAGGTGATTGTGAAAAAGCAACTTGGAAAAAAGAAACAACATGAATCTTGAGTACAAGTACTTTCTCAGGACTTTCATGTTTAGAAAAGAGCAAGCTGGGAACCTGGAAACATATTTGTTGAGAGATAATTGTCAATTGGTCTCATGCATTTCTGTGCCTCTTGCGAGTAGAGAGGCACTAGCTTCACTTTTATTCCAGATTGCCTTTTTAAAGATGTCTATTTAGTGGATAGCTGTGGAAGACTGAGATAATGTTTATTTATGGATGAGAGAACAGATTTGCTTTTTTTCCAGTACGATAAATATAGCATTTCCCTTCACAGAAAATATCAGACAAGTGTGTTTACTGCCCATTTATTAAGATTTAAGTTGCCTGTACTTGGAATTCTTCAGCTGTGGCATTGAACATGTGTGTAGCATCCACTGAAACTTCTTGGCATCATCTCCATTAAACTTAAGGGAAAAGAGGAACCAATGCAAACACGAAGCTCATGCAACTGTGTGCTGTGCTTCAAATAATAAAAGTCCCTTGTCTCCAACCACGGAGTTACGTGTCTTCTGCCAGCAACTACAAAACTGAGGCAGGTGAACTTGTAAGCTCAGTTCCTTCAGAGTTCTTGACAATATTCTCTTGAAATATCTGTGGGTCCACTCCTTATGGAAAAATTATGTACCCTTTTAATGACGGTTAATATCTCAGTTAAATGACAGCTATTTTATAGATTATTTTAAGCTTCTTCCCAGATCACCATAACTTTTAGGTAAATAAGGTATATGCAAGTTTCCCTAAGGATATCTAGCCATTTTCTATATGGAAAATAAAATCACATAACATAAGCCAAGCACAATTTTCAATTCACTTTTATTTTTCAAAACAATTTTATTATTTTTGTAAATGTCCTAATTATCAATATTGCCTTGAACAAGAGCCAGGTTTAAAGAATTATCATGTCCTAAGTGTATTTTTCCCATTTATTAAAAATTAATAGAAAGAATGAAAGGTGGAAAATTTTAGAATAATCTTAGTTAATTATGCTTGGAATCTGGTTATATGATTCTTTTTTTCTTTCTTTGGGAATATCTTTGGAAACACAGAAGGTTGATAAACTATTGATAAATATTTTTCACTATTTAAACCATTAGATGCTCTAATTATATTAGCACCTATATAAATTTAATCACTTGAGGCCAGAAGTTTGAGACCAGTCTGGGCAGTATAGCAAGACCCCCTCTCTACAAAAAATAATAATTAAAAAAAATAGCTTAGCATGGTCATGTTTGCCTGTAGTCCCAGCTTCTCTGGAGGCTGAGGAAGGAGGATTTCTTGAGCCCTGGAGTTTGAGGTTGCAGTGAGCTGTGATCCCATTGCTACACTTCAGTCTTGGTGATAGAGTCAGAGTCTCTCTTTAAAAAAAAAAAAAAAAAAGTTACAGCAAGATAAGGAAATGAAAGAATTCAAGACTTTGAAAACAAAACTGAAACTATGATAACCCTAACAGGCTAGAAATGAGATAGTCAATCTTTTCCTGTTTCTTTTGGAGAAGTCTGACCCTCAATACTTTGTGAGAGAAAAATATATAGCTTGATATAATTGTTAATAAATCTTACTCAGAAATAATTAGTATAAGAAGTGATCCTTATTTCAGTGTTGTGTGTCTCTCCCAAAATCAAGAGAACTGGTGGGGATGGTCTTTTCCATGAGCTCGTTCTGGGCCCCAGGTGACCTCTATCTTGCTTCTCTCCATAATACTATTTCAGAATTTCATACTCATGGTTGAAGGTAGCTCAGCATCATTTCCACATCAGGGCAAGGGGTGTGGTAGGAGGGGGGGTGGGAGAAGTATAAGAAGAAATCTAAAACAATCAGTTTTGTCCTCATGGAGATTAACTAAAATTTATGCCAATAATATCATTGATATTACCCTTGATCAAAATTAATCACTATATAGGAGGCTGTGAAATATAATCTCCTGCTCATAGTCTTATATATTTAGGGCTCTATTATCAAATATAATAAAGGAAGGATTCATTCTATGGACAATTAGTGATCTCTACTACAAAGAAGTTGCCAGGTCATTTCCAATTATCAGTATCAAAAAAAGTTTATTTGCTACTGCACTATCAAATTGGAAAGGTCTATTCAGTCATTCAATAATAGTAAAAATATGAATAACAATAGTGATAAGTCTCACAGCAGAGACATGAAAAGAATTTGTTTAAAATCTGATTATTGGCTTATATTGCCCTGGCAGAAAATAAATAAACCAGTAGAAAAATCATCTTTGGTTGATATCAGTTACATGGATTTATAAAATTTCTAAGTCACTGAATTATTTTTAAAGATAAAATAATTAAGACCTACCAAGGAGAAACGAATCTTTATTTATTCAGCGAATTCTTTTAAAGGTTATTCCTCAATCAGAGCTAGATGATAGGTACTATATTCTCTCCAAATTTAAATGTTTATGAGCTTTGAAACTCCATCTAGAGAAAATAGAGACATGGTTTTATTTAAATCATGGTTGAATAAGGGAATGTACAAATTTATCCAAAACTATTAGTAAGTGAAAGTTGAAAGGACCTAGGAAAAAGAAAAAGAAATCTTTCAAGTGACCTTTCTATAACATTAGCAAATTTAGTATGATCTGTCATAAAAAGACTGTTTTGACTTCCTTGTTTTCACTTTCCCAAGTCTCTAAGTATTAATTCAACGGATAAGTAACTTCAGCTATAGGCCCAATTTAATTTCCCTTCTCAAGATATGCAGTGCAGTTAATTAGAATCATATAATCGTAGAGCAAAAAGGATCCTTAGAGATTGTCTAATCCTATTCTATTTATGCATGTGGAAATGGGTTTGGCTATCTTACTAAGGTCACAAAAATTCAAAAAACACATAGAAAGTGCTTATGATAAAATGCAAATTAAAAGTATAAAACAACTGGTATTACTAATTTAGTTATTCATAAGAAAATATAAAATATTTTAAAATTATTTTTTACATATGAAGTGATTCTGGTAAGTTTAATGAGTTCAGTACAATACTTCTAAATAGTTCAGAAGTTTAATTTGTCATCAAAATAATATGATAAAAATGCATACTTTTATAAGTGACAGGGGTATTCTATAGTGGAAATTATTCATTAACAGAAAGGGAAAATCATAGACACCCAGTATTACAAGACACTCTCAAAATGCACATGTGGAGTTAAAAGCTATCTTCTTGCCAAGGGATTCTGATACCACCCCATAATAAGACTAACCTTTACAATTAAAATAAAAATCACTGATTTATAAATATTTTAAATGCTTGAATTTGTTATTTATATTGAATACTGAAATGTATTTAATGAAATAAAATGGTAGCAAATTCTTGAATATGATTGTACTACTTTTATAACAAAATGCATCAAAGCTAAAAACTCACTTCTGACACCAACTTCTTTGATGGTTCCAGGTACTCCCTGTCTCTAGTTTTGGTGATTTATAAGAAAGATGATATACATGACTTAATATCTAGTTATTGTCATGGCTAAGGTTTATTATAGCAAAAATACAGAGCAAAAGCAGCCATATTCCTACTTTATTAGCAAATAGTAAAAATAATGATTTTTAAAAGTTCATATATCTTGCCAATCACAATGACACATCAAGATTCCGTAAGTCGCAGTTCCAAGCTCACATAAAAATGCTGCAATAATTCAACATGTATACATTAGTATAGAATTTTGAAGATTAAAAAATTTTAAACTGCATAGAAATAATTCAAAAGGGTTACAGCCACTATTATATATAATGGGGAAAGATATTTTGCTACCATTTTAACAAGTCAGTTCTTTAATAATATTAGTTCCTTTTTTATTGAGATTTCATGGACATCCAGAATGCTAGCAATAAAATCATATATGTTACACAATGCAAACAAAACAAAAGCACCTGTAAATATTAGAGAAGAGCTTGTATTTTGTATGTACATCACTGCCATGAAAATCTCTATATATACTTCTATATGTATATACACAAATAACTGTTTTCATGGTGATAATATTCTTACATAAGCATGCAAATTTAGGGAGATGGCTAAATAAATTATAGCTTACTCATAAGATGCATGCCAATTCATTTTAAAATACTATTGATGATCATTTCTTATTTGTTCCCCAAAACTTATTGAACGTATACTATGTTCTAGATACATTTTAAAAACAGTGTATAAAACATTCAAGATGCTTTGGCTTCATAGAGCTCTTGTCCTACTATTGTGAGAAAGACAATAAATAATATCACAAAGTTGTATGCCTGATGATGTTAGGTCCTACTGCAAAAAACAGAGGAGGGAAAGGAAATACAGAGTCCTAGGCAAAGGGACTGGCAGATACTGAACAAGATGATTGCTAAGGACTCCACTGAATGTTACCATTTTAGTACAGTGAATGGTTATGAGAGAGTAAGGTAAAAGCACAATGCAGGAAAGACATTTTCAAGGAGCAGAGGCATCAAATGAGGCTATGGGGTAAGAATGTACCTGTGATGTTCCGGTAAGGATGCCAATGTGATAAGGCAGAGGCGATGAGGTCAGAGACTTAGTACAGGGAGTGATCATAAAGAGGAAATGGTAATTTTTTTTTTTAATTTTACTGACAGCCCATGAAGGGTTGTGAACAGAAAAGCAATAACTTCTTAAATGATTTAGTGTATCACTTATGACTGATTTGTGAAAATAGACCAAAGAATAGCAAAAAACGGAAGATTAATGAGGAAACTACTCTGTAAATTATCCTGCAGCTGCTGTAATCTATAAACTATATACTATAAAGTGGAGCTATTCTATGCCAATCAGCTATATCTTAACTCTATACAGAGAGACAAAAGTTCATGATATTGCCAATGTTTTGTCCTGAACAATTGGAGGAAAAGAGTTGAAATTACTAATAAGGGTATGAATTTTGGGATTAGAAGACAGGAAAAATTAGTAGTTTTATTTTTAACATGTTCATCTTGAAATGAATATTTAATTGCATGATATGTTTTAAATATATGATTAATCATAAAAAGAATATATGGCTATATTTCTATTAATATATTCACCTTGGATATAAATAAAATGACAATAATACATCAAGACCACAATACTTGTTACAGTTAGGCGGTGGGGTTATTTGTGATCTTATTGATATAGTACATTTTATAGCTTTTTAATAATAAAACTTCATTAATTTTATAATCATCAAAGATGCTATAAAAATAATTGTTTTTTTTTACTTGCACTACTGATATATTTCAATTGGATTGACTGACACCAAATCAACATTACTATTTTTAAAAATATTTGCACTGGTTACTTTATTTGCACTGTTAATTCCTCTTCTCTTAAGTATGCCTTCTCATTCCCTAACTGATAATTCAGAGACTACACTTGGACACAATTTAATGAATAAACAAATTAATTTCAGTTATTTCAATATGAAATTTCTTTTGTTTATGGGCTGCTGCCAAAGATGCAGGATAATTTGAATGTTTAATTTGGGGATGCATATGACCTATTTTTATGAGTATGTGAAAAATACAAGTTATAGGATATGTGTACCAGAGAAAATTTGCCATCTAATTATATTTGAGAGCATTATACCTCATCACAGCTTTGTTTCAGCATAAATCTCATTCTTAAAGGCTATATTGTATATATGTTTACTTCTTTAAAAATTTAAAAATGTGTGTGTGGCACCCACATGAAGTATGGAAGAGAATAGCAATAAGTGAGATTATGTATACTTCAGAAACAAAACATTTATATGATTACATTTTTTCTTGCCTTAGAAATATTACATTCAAATTTGTCATGGGAAAATTGCAACATTATAATTATAATAAACCTTTAATTCAAACACTGTTACTTGAATAAAATATGCAAAAACCCTAAACTCTCTGCTTCACAAGCTTCCCCCATCTTCTTCCCAGGGAAATAACTAGGGAGAGGGGTCAGTCCACAAAAGTCCCTCCCACAATGGCCTTTATTCAAAATGATGCTTCATCACTTTCCTGACTCCTACTCACCTATTCCAGCTCCACTGTATTTCATTATACCAAATTTTCTTCTATGTTAATATAATAGTTATTACGTTAAGGAATCGGGGTACTAGTTAATTGAATTGATATATTTGAAAGCACAAGAACCATAAAGTAAACGCAGTGATTAAGCAACAATCATGTGTAGTACTTTAATTTCTGAAACTTCTTTTTAAAAATAAGTTTGATTCAGTATATTGCTTGCTGAATAACCTCTTAAAGGTCAGGTTTATATATAGCAACCATTATTGCCATTTTGGAATCAAACATTATTCTCTTTGCCATTTCAGACAAGCCCTTGGTAGTCCAGCCCACAAATCTAATTCAAGGCATTTTGTAACGGGAAATAGTTAGGCAAACAAAGAGAAGGTTATGCATTCAATAATCATTTACTTATTTTGTTAGAAGTATTTAAAGTCATCCTTTTTTATTTTAATATATGCTAAAATGCATAATTAGTGAGATCTTTGCTTATAAATTTCTTATTCCACTCTGGTTTGGAGTGTGTGTTTGTGTGTGTGTGTGCATGCACACACGCGTGTGTTTGAATTTATTCCATTTCACCAAAGGCTTTTCTTTAACTACTCTACTTGTTGTGTATTCAACAGTGATACTCTTTTAACAAACAGAAGCACAGAGCTTAATTTTTTACTAACATTGTTTATAGAATATATCTGAATAGGTCCAAAACTATTCTGATGATGAATTAATCATATGACTAGAAAAACTATCTTGACACTTTACAAGCTCTGGTTATGCACCTTATGTAATAGTGTCAACTTAATAAATTTTCTTTAATGTGTATAGTCTGCAATTGAAATATTTTATGCACCGTATGATATCTTTCAAATAAAAATGAGAGTGATGACATATTTTGTGTATTTCTTCACTTAAATTATTGAGATATGTTTTTCGTTATGTGAGCATAATTGATTTTATTGAAGAGTGAAGGCCCTTATTTCAATAAAAAGGAAAAGATTGCCTGCTGAATATTAAAACATTATAATCTTTTCAGTTTGTTTTTTCTTAGTATTAGCGTTACCTGTTTTTCTTTTTATTGAGTAATGTATGTCGCATTATTTTTACAAATTTAATATAAATTAAATAATATAATAATCTGAAATGCTTCTAAATATTTCGTTAATATCTTTCAAAACATCAATAACTTTAAGAATAATTCTATTTTTCAAATATTATTTTTGCAATTTTTATATGTTTACATTTTTACTTGTGTTCAAACACTTATTACAAAGCCATGTTTCTATTTTTTTTTCTTTAGATAGAGTCTCATTCTGTCACCCAGGCTGCAGTATAGTGACACAAGCATAGCTCACTGCAGCCTCAAACTCCTGGTTTCAGGTGATCCGCTGTCTCACCTCCTGAGTAGCTGGGACTACAGGTGTGCGCCATCTCCCCAGGCTATGTCAGAATTTTTAAAGATTTTATCTCATTAACATTTAATTATAGAAACAACTAAGAAATAAAAGACATGACATAAAGTTAAACATCATATAAATGAGAATTTGAACCTGTATATTTAAATTACTTTATAATTTTAATATTTTTCCATAAATATACAGAAATATTATTTTATTCTTTTGTTATAATTATCACAATTTAAAAATTATGTAATGGAAAAATAATTTAAGTATCAATGAAGTCAGAAAACAACTATTGACAAAGAAGCCAAGGAAAAGAGATGATATATTTGATTGACTTGATATTTTTCCTCAAACTTGAGAAATACAGTTGAAATTTGTTAAATCCATATCAATAATAAATTACTTAAATGACCAATTTTATCCTAAATTATTCATTTTCTGAATAGACTACTTTTTTTCTTCATTTTCAAAGGGGTTATCATTTACTCTGGCCATAGAGAAAAGATCATTTCAGACATAAATATTCAGACATATATTCACATTTAGCATTTTTACTAGATGAAATCTCAGGAACAAAGTTTGCTGTTCTAAACTAAAATTCTTGATTCCAAATCAAAAGCTAAACACTATCACAGTGTGATTGTCCCAAGTGAAATCTCCTTTTTTCCTATACTTATTACAAATTCAAAATATATAGTGTTGAAATTCTATAAACCAATAAGAGAGTTTCTCTTTGTAAACGTTCAAGTTCTAAGGACACAAGGAATTTAACAGCAACTGTTTTAAAGAATTCAATAGCCACTGTTGTGTGTATGGTCTTATCCATATGGGCAAGGAGCCCAAGATTTAGATTTCTTGGTTAGATGGCATAGGTACATTTAATTGCAATATAAATTGTCAGATGGTTTCAAAAAGTTTATAATAATTTATTCTCCACCAGAAACATGAAAGAACAGTAGAAACAATAGGTCATACAGTCTTTAAATGTTGCCTATTTCTTGTGTATGTGTGTGCCATTCTCTTGTTCTTTTAATTTATATTTTCTTTACCACCAATGAATCTGAGCACAAGTTTTTAAGCAAGTTCATCATTTTGATTTGCTCTTCAGTGAACTGCCGGCCTGTGCCCATCCACCTTCCAGACTTCTTTCCTTGGAGTGTCCATGTGTCTCAGTTTTAACAAATAGAATATTAATTGTCCCTGCTCCTTATCCTATAGACCCCATATGATCACTTTTTCTTGTTGCTTTACCTGTCTGTCTAACTTGGGTGATGAATCCTAGAGTAATTTTGGTTGCCAAATGTTGATGTTAGTAGGACACTGTAAGATCCTGAATTGCTTAGTGGAAATTATTTCTCTGACCTAAATATTCTTCTGAGATATTATTTGAGAGAGAGAGGGAGGGGGGAGAATTATTTTTTAAGACGTAGAATTTTCATTGTCATATTTCCTATTTCTGGCCGCAGTTTAGTCTACCGTGATACCTACCTATTCTTTTCTTTTGACCATTTTCCTTAGGATTCCTGGATTTATCTTGCTAATGTGAAGACCTCTATATATATTATAAATATTACCTTTTTGTCACCTATTTAACAAAATTTTTTCTTAAGTACATCCATTCATCTGACAACTATGTAGCATCATTTTCCTAATATTTTTACTTTCTAACTGCCCACTTTATAAATTTTCCATTCATTCACTTATAACCTTGTTATTTTGAAAGATCTATCCCGATAAGGTTATATTAACAATGCGACTTGTGGTGAACACCTGTTTTTGCTCTGGAGGTAAGGAGTGTGTGTTGGAATCTGTCATGAATCAGGGGTCAGTCCTATGGGCACTGCATGACCGTTACTAATCCCAGTAAACACCGTGGACAACTAGACTCCAGTGAGTTTTCCTGGTTTCCACATTTTGTCACACATTGTTGCCTAGAGAATTAAAAGGGGACACCTGAAAGCTTGCACTTGGTTTCTCCTGGGCTTCACTCTATGTGCCTTTTCCCTTGGCTGATTGACTCATATCTTTACTGTAACAAACTGTAAGTATGAGTACAACAGCTTTTGATTCTTACAAATACTTCCAGGGAATTACCAAGCCTGAACTAGTCTCAGGAACCTCTGGCACATTACTGAATTTACAGTTTTCAGAACATTTTACTTGATATATTTCCTGACAATCACCATACCCTTCGCACTTTTTCATTATAGACAGAACTTCAATTATTTCTGCAAATCTAAAATTCAGAAAGAGAACCCTATTTTTACCCCTGAGTTAAAGCTTTTCAGTTTAGGTAAAACATGACAATTTAAATCACCAGTTTGTAATAATTTTTTTCCATAACTATTTTTGGTCAAGAAATTGTGAGGGTAGGTCTGCAAAGAGCTACTGAAGAGAGTTGTGTTAAAAAAAGAAAGAAAACCTCCCTTTTTCTCTTTGGATATGATTTGTGGTATTTCTGAAGTTATTTTCTGCTCATGAGTAGATCTAACCTTAAGAAAAAGTCATTGTAAAATATGTCTACAAAGAAAGATAAGAAAACCGGGTATTCTTGATTAATTCATTGAGCTTTGAATTCATAGTCTTTGAGGTGAACTGTCTTTGGACGTCAAGTTATTTATATTTTTAATTTTCTCATTCTCTATGGTACTTTGAACTCTTTTACTATTTTTAAATGTTTGCAGAAGAAAAGCATCTTAAGTTATAAAATACTGCTGTTGGTAACAATGAATGAATATCAGCTTAAACTAGCTTGAGCCTATATTGTATTAAAAATACACAGAAACCTTATAGAATCAAGGATAGAGATTTAGAAAGCCAGAAATCAGATAATTTCAGTCATATAGGACTGAATATAAGATTTTATACAGAATTAACATTTCTTCCCTGAATCTCTTAATGAATTTCTTCCTCTCATCGGCCAGCTGGACACCTATCTTTTTATTTTCTTGGTGAATATTCTCATAGTTTCATGATAAGAGAGACAAATATACTATTCTTCAGATCATGTGTGAAAAATATCTCAACATTTTAATATGATGTGTTTGAAAATAAAAATGATTTCACAAACATTTTCTTTCGATGACGATATTTCTGTATTTTGATCGATAGATGGTCTTATATTGTAGGCATTTAAGTATATCAATAATTTATATTATGGCTTCTGTATTGTGTATCAGTTTTTAAAATGCTTTCTACTATGAGAATATAAAAAGGTATTCTTTATATTTTATTATGCATGCATTTCTTTTAAAATTATTTCTATGTAATTCACTTTGGTGTGTGTTAGTTCATAGAACTCTAAATTTAAAGTTTATTCATACATAAAATTAGCTTAAATAATATATACAGTTAACTTATACATATATTAATTATATGTTAATTCTATATGTTTTTAATATATCTCAATATGTGTAAGCTAGTTTAAGCTGTTATTTTTTCATTATCACTTAAGTATTTTATAACTTAAGATGCTTTTTTTCTGCAAACATTTAATAAGAGAGCTCAGGGTGGCTTAGAAAGTTAGGAAATTAAAAATATAAATAACTGGAAGTCCAACGAGAGATCACCTCCAAGACTATTAATTCAACAGCTCAATGAATTAATCATGAAACAAGTTTTTATACATCTTTCTTTGTAGGAATGTTTTAGATTCTCCAAAACTGCTAATTTAATTATTTATTATCTAAGTATATAAGTTGTGTGTGTATATATATTCTTTCATATGTAATAAATATCTATAAGAATTATTTTCTATATAATAGAAATATATATGCTTTTTGTATTTTAAAGAATAAATATATATTTACATATATATAAAGATATATAAATGTAATTCCCCATACTTGCTCATATTTGTTCCTCAAGTTTTACTCTCTTTTTCTGGAACATTTACTCAGCTATTTCTTGATATTTAGTATCTGGGCATGCTGGAATTATATTCTACTGTTTCTCTTAATTTTTAAAAATAATTTTAGTCATCATAGTTTTAATTTCCAAAGTCATAAGTAATCGTGGACTTCACTTTATTCTAACAATTGTTATTTTTTATCAAGCAATATTCTTTTGAGTATTTAAAATTTGCTGCTTTTGTAAAATGTGTCTTCTATTTCTTAACTTAAGCCCTATTAGTATCTAATTTAGTTATCTCCTCCATTTAATTTGGTTGCTCTATTGTCCTGTTTGTTTTCTTTACATTTTCAGTAAATTTCATTCTTGTTGTAAAGAAATGACTCTATTATCCATAATCAGCAGCAGCTTTATCTAGCAAACAGATTCCTGTTTCTTTAGCAATTACAGTCTGCCAAGTGTAGTCATATATTACAGAGAAAAGCCAAAAGAACATACCTAACAGATAAGCAAAGAGTTTATTTATAAATGTGGAGATTCTGCATTTGTTAAATTGGCCACAAAGCACTCAGAATTATATCACACTCTTTTCTCCTGCCCTGACTTCCATTTTCTATCACCCACTTATTTGAACTCTTAAAAAAGTTTCTAAAATTGTGTTTCAATATCATTCATTTTTTACAGTGTTAGTCAACATTATATTTAATGTTGAGTTTCTTTTTGTTTTTTTCTATTATATTTTGAATTTTTGAAAGTTTTTATATATAGACATGTACAGGAACATTACAGATTTTGTTCCAGACCACTGCAATAAAGCAAATATAAAAATATAAACATAAAGCAAATATTGCAATAAAGCAAATCACATTAATTTTTTTGATTCCCAGTGCAAATGAAAGTTACATTTACACTATACTATAATCTAGGTGTGCAATAGCATTTCATCTAAAAATGCATATAACTTAATTAAGACACACTTTATTGCTAAAAAATGCTAACAATCATATGAGCATTCAACAAGTCATAATGTTTTTCCTGGTAGAAGATGTTGTCTTGATGATGATGGCTGCTGACTGATCAAAGTGGTCATTGCTGAAAGTTGGAGTGGTTGTGGCAATTTATTAAAATAAGATAGTGATGTTTGCTGCATCAGTTGAGTCTTCCTTTCATGAAAGACTTCTCTATGGGATACCATGCTATTTGATAGCATTTTACACACAGTAGAACTTCTTTCAAAATTGGAGGCAATCCTCTCAAACCCTGCCCCTGCTTATGTGATATTCTAAATGTGTTGTTGTCATTTCAACAATGTTCACAGTGTCTTCACTGGGAACAGATTCCATGTCAAGAAACCCCTTGGTTTGTCCATAAGAATCAATTCCTCATCCTGTAAAGCTTTATCATGAGATTGCAGCAATCAATCACAACTTAGGCTCTATGTCTAATTCACTTGTTATTTCCACCACATATTCAGTTACTTATTCCACTGAAGTTTTGAACCCCTCATATTTATCCATTAAGTTTGGAATCAACTTCTTCCAAACTTCTGTTAATGCTGATATGATATTTTGACTCCCTTCTATTAATGATAAATGTTCTTAATGCATCTAGAATGGTGAATTCATTCCAGAAGATTTTTAATTTACTTTGTCAAGATATATCATAGAAATAACTATCTATGGAAGCTACAACCCTACAAAATGTATTTCCTTAAATAATAAGACTTGAAAATCAAAATCACTTCATGATCCATGGGCTGCAGAAATATATAAGTTGTGTGTGTATACGTGTTGGAAATATATGGATATTGTTCTGGTAGGCAACGTTAATCTCCATCAGAACTCTTGGGTGTCCAGGTGCATTGTTACCTGGAAAGAGTTCATTTTTTTGGAAAGATCTTTTTCTCCAAGTTGTAGATCTCAACAGTGGGCATCAAATGTTCAGAAAACAATATAGTAAACAGATGTGCTGTTGCTCAGGCTTTGTTGTTCCACTTATAGAGCACAGGCAGAGTATATTTAGCAGAATATACTGAAGGGCCTTAAAATTTTTGAAATGGTAGATGAGAATTGTCTTCAACTCAAAGTTATCAGCTGCATTGACCCCTAACAGAAATCAACCTACCTTCTGAAGATTTGAAGTCAAGTATTAACTTATTCTCTCTAGTTATGAAATACATAAAAGACATTTTTCCAATAGGGGCTGTTCTGTCTACATTGAAAATCTGTGGTTTAGTGTAGCCACCTTCATGAATTATTTTAGCTAGATTTCTAGAAAACTTAAAGAAGCTTCTACATTAGCACCTGCTGTCTTACCTTGCACTTTCATGTTAGGTTTCTTTCCTTAACCTCATGAATCAACCTCTAATAGCTTTCAACTTTTCTTCTAAAGCTTCCTATCTTCCTCAACCTTCATAACATCAAAGAAAGCTAGGACTTTACTCAGGATTAGGCTGTGGCTTAAGGTAATGTTGTAGCTGATATGATCCTCTGTCCAGACCACAAAAACTTTCTCCATATCAGCAATAAGGCTATTTCTCTTTCTTAGAATGTGTGTGTTCACTGGAGTAGCACTTTGAATTTCCTTCAAGAACTTTTCCTTTGCCTTCACAACTTGGCTAACTGCTTGGCCTAGCTTTCAGCCTAGTGGCTTTTGGCATGCCTTCTTCACTAAGATTAACCATTTCTAGCTTTTGACTTAAAGTGAGAGACGTGACTCTTCCTTCCACTCGAATACTTCCGGGCCATTGTAGGGTTATTAATTACCCTAATTTCAATATTTTTGTTTCTCTGGAAGTTGGGAGGCCTGTGGAGAATGAGAGATGGAGGAAAGGCCAGTTGGTGGAGCAGTCGGAACACTCACAACACATATCAATTAAGTTCTCCATCTTGCATGGGTATGGTTCATGGTATCCCAAAACAATTACCATAGTACTACTGAAGATCACTGATCACCAGAACAGAAATAATAATAAAAAAGTTTGAAATACCAAATGTGACACAGAAGTAAGCATGTGCTGTTGGAAGAAATGGTGCCAATAGACTTGTTCAACAGAGGAGTGCCGCAAACCTTCAATTTGTAAAAAACACAGTATCTGGGAAATGTAATAAAGTCTACTGAAATAAAACGAGATATGTCTGTATTTCATTGCCCTTGTAAAGTATATGTAGTTATAATAATAAAACTAGCGTATATAGTGTTCAAGGACTAAATTTTATTTCCCCAAAATTCATATGTTGAAACCGTAACCACTAAGGTGATTCTATTTGGAGGTGGGCCCTTTGGAAGTTATTCCATGTAGATGAGATCAAAAAGGGGAGAGCCTCAGGATGGCATTAATGCCCTTATAAGACAAGATCGGAGAGCTAGCTCTCTATCCAGCTTGTGAGTATACACCAAGAAGGCAGCTCTCTGCAAGCCAAGAAGACAACCCTCCTCAAACTTCCCCACCTCAAGAATGTTGAGAAATAATTATTTGTTATTTAAGCTATCAGTCTATGGTATTTTGATATAGCATCCTGACCAAGGCACTTATTTTTTTAAAAGTTATAGTTAAAAGTCCTAGAAAAGGTTGAATTTGTTAAGGAATTTCTGTTCTGTGCAGTGTTTTTTTTTTTAATTTTCCTTTACATTTATTACTTCTCATTGTTCTTGCTGTCCCATTTAGAATCTGTAGTAAAATATTTCTCAATGTACTTGTCAAGTAATAAACATCATTTTAAACCTAAATTTCAACCAACATGACAGTTTCCTGTTAAATAGAATAATATTGAAATGTCTAGACTGTTGTTATTGACTTTTACCTTGTCCTACTACAGAGTAGTATTCTTATAGCCCTTGTAGTAATAATCTTGTAGCCATGATTTCTCCTTTGACATTGTGAACTTTCTGGCCATTATTAGAGAAACACGTTCACTTGCCAATTAGCAGGCAGTAGGCTCCGTGACCTAAGTTCAGTAACAGAAAATGAGTAGTTTCTCTGGCAATTTGATATAACATGCTTCATCTATTTTAAAATTCATCAATTTTCTGGTCTGTTGATGTCCTTCTTTATTATTTCCAAGTTGCCATAACCTATTTTGTTTATTCTTAATGTCATTTCCAGTTGAATTATTAGAGCTGCACATTGGCAATTTAAAATCGTATTACTGTGTTTTATTAATTTCTAATTTATAGGCATAATAAATTGCCTCTCCTAAAAATCAAGGATATCATTGTTTGTGTCTCTCTACATGAAAATATTAAAAATTAGAAGTAAAAGATAGAGAAATATTTTAAATATGAAAACAAATAATAAAATAAGCAGAATTTAAAAAGCCAAATCTTTTCAGTGAGGGTAAGAAGTTATTGGTAAAGGATGAAGGCTATCCCAAACCCTTTGCAAATGAAGCCAAGAAAAGATGTTTTGTGAAATAGTGAATAGCTAAAATTATAAATTTTCAATATATCATTCAAAAATTATGTCCTTTATTGAAATGTCATATCATAAAATTGTTGACCCAAAGTTAAGGAAAAATAGCATTTTATCATGTAAGTAGAAAATAAAAATACACAATTGATAGTGGCCTTTCTCTAAGCATTTTTAAAATAGTTAGTGAAGCAGCTATCAAAAGCTTTATATATTATTGAAAGTTAAATTTAAATGTATAAATTAACACAACTGAATGTTTTATATAATAATTGATTTGCTAGAGTTTTCTCTTAAGAGTCTATAATTACAACTGAAAATTTTAAGTGTTTTTCTGAACAAATAAAAAAATTCTACTGTGTCTGATTTCTTTCATTCATGCTATTCTCATGCATATTTTTTCTCTTTATATTTCAGACATTTTATATAGCTTAAGTTATTGTGTTGGTGCTTACTACATATAGCCTAGCAATGCTCATTATTACTTAATTTCACCCACATTGTAGAATAATGTGAGACACTTCAAACTACCCATACCACTTTCTAAAAACAGAAGTTCTGTTTTAATTGGATCAGAATAGAATCAAGATATGCATGTTATTTAAAATATCAGAGAAGCAGCAGACAGTTGGCATGGCATATGCTGCTCCCAGGGAGAGCATCACAAGAGTCAAGTAGGTATTCAACTTTGGATAGATCATCTGGGACAGACCACTGGAATTCAACAGAGAAGTGACAGGAGGCACCAAAAGCAAGGGGAACTGGGAAAGGCATCCATGTGTGGGGAAGAGGTGGTTGAGAGACCCCTAAGGCCCTACACACCCCCTGCGGACTTTGCAATATGAGCTACAAGAGGGCCAATGCACCAAGACAGACCTCTGAACTGACATAGGGAGTGGCCTGGAGACTGCTGCGGCATTGTTCCAGGAGGGAGAGAGCACAGTGGGGTCCCACAGATGTCTGGGCCCTATGCTATGTCCAGCTCTGTTCTGGGAGCCCAGCCACAAAATGCTATGTCTACCCAGGTGCCAGCTCTATGGTTGCTATCTCCTCATGGCTGCTGCTGAGCAAGGGAGGGAGTGGGATGGTCAGGCATTCTTGGGCAACCTAGGGTCAAGCCAGGGAAACCAGGCAAGTGTAGCACCTGCCTTGTCTGTGACAACTACAGGGGGAAAGAGAGATGCAAGAGAGTAGCAGTATTACAGTGTATAGACCCCTCTCCTTCCTGAGCAATCTTCCAGAGCCAGACTCTAGCACATTATCCAGGGGCCTGGGAACTGGGAATTACCAAGCTATGAGTTTTGAGCTGAGAGAAGAGATTCCAGGTAACAAGGAACTACCAAAACAACCCAAAAAACAAACAAACAAACAAAAAAACAATGGTAATATGGAAAACCAAGTTTCTTTGACACCCTCACACTAGCTTTCTAGCAATGGACTTCAACCAAAAGGAAACTTCTGAAATGTCTGATATGGAATTCAAAATATGGATCTCAAGTTACCTTAATGGGATTGATGAGAGAGTCTAAAACCAACACACACACACACACACACACACACACACACACACACACACACACACACACAAAGAAACATAACAATTCAAGACATGAATGAAAAATTCACTGAACAGATAGTTTGTTTGAAAAAAAGACCTCCTGTAAATAGTAATTAAGGGAATTTCAAAGTACAGTGGTGTTAATAACAAAGTAGATCAAGTAGAGGAAAGAATTTCAGTGCTTGAAGACAAGATTTTTTGAATTAACTCAGGTAGTCAAAAAGGAAGAAAAAGAATCAAGAGAAATCAAGAAAGTCTCTGAAAGATAAGGAATTATGTGAAATGCAACAACAAAAGAATCACAGGTGTTCCTCAGGGAGAAGAAGAAAAAGCAAAAAGCATACAAAATCTATTTGAGGGAATAAAGAAGGAAAACTTCCTTGGACTTGCTAGAAATTTAGACATCTAGATAGAAGAAGGTCCGTGAACTCCTGTAAGATGTACTGCAAATAGCACATCACCAAGACCCATACTTATCAGTCTGTCCAAAGTCAAAGTGACATTATTTTATAAGCTGTAAGAAAAAGCATCAAGCAACTTAACAAAGGAAAACCCAACAGACTAGCAGCAGATTTCTCAGCAGAAGCCTTACAAGACAGAAAGGACTAGGGTCCTATGTTTTACAAAATTTCAGAATATTACAGTGATACGAAAGTTTTGGTTACATGAATTGCTTTTGTACAGTTTGAGTCAAAGTTACAAGTGTGTCTGTCACCCATATAACGTGCATTATGCCTCTATGCACACAAACTAGAAAATCTAGAGGAAATGAATAAATTTTTGGCAACACACAACCTCCCATGCTTGAATGAGGAAGGAATTGAAATCCTGAACAGACAAATAACAAACAGTGAGAATGGATTTATAATAAAAAAATCCTCCCAACAGCAACAGAAAAATCCCAGGACCAGACAGATTCACAGCCAAATTCTACCAAACCTATAAAAAAGAACTGTACCTATCCTACTGATACCGTTCTACAGCATCAAGAAGAAAGGCATTCTCCCTAAACAATTCCGCAAAGCCAGAATCACACTGATTCCAAAGCTGGGAAAGGCCACAGCAAGAAAAGAAAAGTACAGAACAATATCCCTGATGAGTATAGATGCAAAAATCCTCAACAAAATACTATCAAATAGAATCCAAGAGCACATCACAAAAATAATTCACCATGATCAAGTGATTTTCCTCCTATGGATGCAAGGATGGTTCAACATACACAAAACAATAAATGGGATTCACCACATAAACAAAATTAAAAAAAAAAAAAGATCATCTCAACAGATGCAGAAAGTATTCAATAAAATCCAGCACCCCTTCACAATACAAACCTTTACCAACCGACACAGAAGTAACATGCTTCAAGGTAATGAAAGCCATATATGACAAACCCACAGCCAATATCATACTGAATAGGGTAAAGTTGAAAGCATCACCCCTAAGAACTGGAACCATCAGCGACGCCCACTGTCACCACTTCTACTCATTATAGTACTAGAAGTCCTCTCCAGAGCAATAAGGAAAGAGAAAGAAATAAAATGCTTCTGAATCAGAAAAAAGGAAGTTACTCTATCCCTGTTTGCTGATGATATGATCTTATATCTAGAAAACCCTAAAGATTCTTCCAATAGACTCTTAGAATTGATAAATAAATTCAGTAAAATCTCAGGTTACAAAATTAATGCTTATGAATCAGTAGCATTTCTATATACTAATAACAACCACACTGAAAATCAAATAGAGAAATCAATTTCATTTGCAATAGCTGCAAAGAAAATAAAATACCCTGGAATATACTTAACCAAGGAGGTGAAAGATTGCTACAAAGGGAAATATAAACAACTGATGAAAGACATCATTGATAACACAAACAAATGGAAAAATGTCCTATGCTTATATGGAATCAAAGAGCCCAAATAGCAAAAGCAAAAAGAAAAAATCTGGAGGCATCATATTACCCAATTTCAAATTATACTACAAGATCATAGTAACCACACAGCGTGATATTGCTATAAAAGTAGGCAGGAAAGAGAACTCAGAAATAAAACCATGTATCTACAATAGAACAGGAAAGGGAACTCAGAAATAAAAGCATACAAATAGAACCAACTGATCTTCAATAAAGCAAACAAAAACATACACTTGGGAAAGGACCCTATTTTCGATAAATAGTGCTATGAAAATTGGAGAGCCACATCTGCGGAAGAATAATGGTGGAACACTATCTCTCACCATACACACAAAAGTAACTCAAGTTAGATTACAGATTTAAATGGAAGACAGATGATTTAAAAAGTCTAGAAGAAAACTTAGGAAAAACTCTTCGGGATGTTGGCCTAAGATCCCAAAAGCAAATACAAAATAAATAAATAAATAAATAAATGGAACTTAATGACACTAAAAAGTTTCTGTGCAGCAAAAGAAATAATAAACAGAGTAAATAGAAAACTTATGATGGGAGAAAATATTGCAAACTATACATCCAATAATATAGTAATATCCAGAATTTACAAGGAACTCAAACAAATCAACCACACACTCACACAAAAAAAACCCAAATAACCTCATTAAAAAGAGGTCAAAGAAATATGAACAGATTATTTTTCAAAAAAAGACATACACATATCCAACAAACATCTGAAAAAAATGGCTCAACAGCACTAATCATCAGGGAAATGCAAATTAAAACCACAATGAGATACTTTTCCTCTGTCAGAATGACCATAATTAAAAAGTCAAAAACAGATGTTGGCATGGATGCAGCGAAAAGGTAATGCTTACACATTGTTGGTGATATTATAAATTAGTACAACCTCTATGGAAAAAAGTGAAGAGATTTTTAAAAGAACTAAAAGTGGATCTACCATTCGATTTAGCAATCCCACTACTGGGTATCTACCCAAACGAAAAAAATGTCATTTTATAAAAAAGACACCTGCACCTGAATGTCTATCACAGCACAATTCACAGTTGCAAAGACACGGAAAAAGCCTAAGTGCCCACCACCACATGACGAGTGGATAAAGAAGATGTATTTATAAATGGAAGCTAAGTAATGAGTATTCATGATCACATAGAGTGATTTCATGGACATAAGGGACTCAGAAGGGGTGAGTGGGAAGAGGGTTGAGATGTAAAATTACCTGGTGAATACCATGTATACTATTCAGGTAATGGGGAAATACAAAGCCTAGACTCTTCCACTATGAAATTCATCCATTTAACAAAAAAAAAAAAAAAACCCACCTGTAACCCCTAAATCCATTTAAATAAAAAATAAAATTAAAAATAATATAAAATAAAAATCTTATCATGTGGTTATCTTATGAAGCCAGAGTTCAGAATCATGGGTTAGATCTTTATTATAAATATACATTATTAGATGAAGTGTTTTAAAATTAGGATAGCTATAATATTGATTGAAAAGGGAGTACTTACAATAAAACCTGGCCTTGGACTTTCAAGTAGTTAAATTATTCTTCTATTTTTATTCCATTAAATATAATCATTCATTTATGTTAGCATTTATGATTCTAAAACACATTACGAATTTCGAAAAACTTATCATTTTCTAAATGTCAACACCTTAAATATGCCATTTATTTTTTAAAATAGTATGTTTTCTTAAAATCCTATTGCTGTGTCAAGAGTCAATTGAACTTAAAAATATAATTAATACCCAGCAAAAATGGGAAGATTTTGACTGTCTGTGTCAAAAGAAATATTTTAACACTGATTTCATTTTTAATAAATGACAGAATATTTCTTTATGTTTTATGCATAAGCTTCTCTGCTTTCTTTCTCTTTTTTGTGGTTTAAATAAAGAACTATGATTATCTGTAAAACTGATTGCTCAAAGTAATTAATCATATTTCTTATGAAATTACCAGGGTAAATTAAGAATCTTATAATTAAAGAGTTTTCTTTTGTCTAAATGAAACATGCTGAGAGACTGTTAGAAAATTACTATTTCAAAAACCAAATTAAGTCCTTATACACTGGAATTTTTATATAGATATATAATACATATTTTTTTAAAATGATTAAGAATGTATTTTGTTTCAGTTTTTCACGTTTTGTTGAAAGGAACTGTTAACAAAAAAGGTTATTCGATCACAAGTAAATGTCCTACCTTCCTTGTGAAATTTTACTAATTAGAAGGATTCTTGCATTGGATCATTTGTATATGGTACCATTTCTGATCTATTTTATTAAAAATCAGCTTTATTAGCCTTCATCTCATGGCATATATTCAAATGAAACTCAATATGCAATGGTTGTTTATTTCAGTGAATATTACATAATCATATTTACCAAACATTCTTCTTTGAAATATTTTTATAATGTTTACTTGGAAACTTAAGTTTTATATCTGAAAAAGTATTACTTGGACCTTAGAATCATATTTGGGCCATATGGCAGGCCAGTTACATGAAAAATCTTAGTAACAAATGCTAGTTTTAAAGAATTATAGAGATTTTATATATACACACACACACACAATCTGCACATACATGCCCCCAAAACTATAGAAAAATAAGGAAAATTATCTGTGCCAGAAACACAAGCGACACTTAAAACCAGCACGACCAGTTGCTCTGACATTTCTGGATGGCAAGAGAGATGGGCCCAGCAACTTATATATTTGAATTTTATCAAAGATCATCAATGACGAAGTGATGAATAGCTGACCCTATAATTAAAGGGCAAAGAAGAAAAATATGTATTAACTACCACAGGGTAATTGAGAGGAAGTTCGTAGATAGTAGAGTCATTGGTAGGGAACAAAATGTATTCTCCCATGAGAATCTATAACATCAGGGCTATATACATCATGTGCTTTTTGGCTTCAAACTTAAAAATTGCATGGCCTCGAAACATAAACCATCAAATTAGCATGTAAATTATTTTGTGGCCATTTATACACAGGGCGTTTGGCAGAGAGGATACAAAATAATTCTAAAACAAGAGTTGGAAAACTTTTTCTGTAAAGGGCCAGATAATAAATATTTAAGGCTTCATTGGCCATTTTAAAGTGCAGTTTATAGCCAGCTGAAGGGACAATCAAGAAACTAGAAACTAAAGATTAGGAATTATTCAGAGTGCAGAATATGAACAAAGAGATAGAATATATAAGAAGCTGAAAGACATGGAGGATAGAATAAAATGATCCAAGGAGTATCTAAAAGGAATTCTAAAAAGAGAATAGAATAAAATCAGTGAATTGATAATGGTTTGCTTCTACTTCTGGAACGGATGAAGTAGTTGTATATGACCCATAATCCCATTGTAATGACAATAGAAAGCTGGATAAGTTTAAAAATCATAACTTTTATTTATTTATTTTTTTTTTTTTTTGAGACACAATCTCTCTCTGTCACCCAGGCTGCGGTCCAGTGGCATAATCATATCTCACTGCAGCCTTGAACTTCTGGGCTCAAGTAATCCTCGTGCCTCAGCTTTCTGAGTAATTGGGACTACAGGTCCATGATACCACGCCTGGCTAATTTTTTCAATTTTTTTTTTCTTTGTAGAGATGGGGTCTTGGGGTCTTGATATGCATTCCAGGCTGGTATTGAACTCTAGGGCTCAAGTGCTCCTCTTGCCTTAACCTCCCAAACAAGTATGATTCCAGGCAAGAACCATAGCTTTTGGCCAAAATCTTTTTTTTTTTTTTTTTAAAGCATAAAAGAACTATGAAGGTATAAGTGAACTAAGAGCCAGGCAAGGTGGCTCATGCCTGTAATCCTAGCACTCTGGGATGCCAAGACAAGTGGATCTTTTGAACTCAGCAGTTCAAGACCAGTCTGAGCAAGAATGAGACCCCATCTCTACTAAAAAATAGGAAAAATTAGCCTGGCATGGTGGCTCATGCCTGTAGTCCCAGCTACTTGGGAGGCTGAGGCGGGAGGATTGCCTGAGTCCAGGAGTTTGAGGTTGCTGTGAGCTAGGCTGATGCCACGACACTCTAACCTGGGCAACATAGTAAGACTTTGTCTCAAAAAAAAAAAAAAAGAAAAGAAAAGAAAAGAAAAAAGTGAACTAAGAGCATGTACAGGCCTGAGTCTATAGAGATGAACCAAAGAGCATGGTATTTTTCACAGAGTCATTTGCCAATTACGGCACAAATTAGAAGTATAATGTATGTTCAGTGCAA